>APFE030499682.1:0-27231 GCA_000404065.3 Pinus taeda | reverse complement strand
TTCTTTCTGTGGAGTTTGCAGCACTGAGGCCTCCACTGTCTTTTCTTGCCTAGGAGGCACATTCTCTTGAGCCTGTTTCTCAGTAGGTATTGGGGCTTCAGCTGTTTGTTCTTGCTGTATTGGCTGCCCCTCTTTTTGTTGTTCTGCTTGTTGTTCTGCTTGCTGTTCTGTCATAGGAGGTGGTTGTTCCTGCTCCATCTGCTTGCCTTTATCCTTGCTTGATTCCTGTTGGGCAGTTCCGGCTGCTTGCTACTAGGCTGTAGAAGATGAGGCAGCTGCTCCAAGTTGCCTTTGATAGGAAGAGGAAACCTGCCCACAAGTTTCCAAGTCAGCCCCTTTCTCAATATTCTTTGCTTCTCTTTGTAAAATTTGCTCTCTACCAATTGGCTCTTCTAGAGTGCCCTCTTTCCAGCTTAAAGAATTGGCATACTGCTCAATATGAGGCAGTCTTACGTGAGCGTAGCCACCCAATTTGTATTTTACTCTCCTGATGGAAATGAAATGATTAGGGTCATAAGGCACCCATTTGAAACTGGTTTGCAATTTGAGGGTCTCTAGGATCAAATCAGCTTCCTTCCATCCTTCCTCCCTTTTGTTGTATATAAATGGGCCTAGCTGATTCCTCACTTTTAGTTGCACCTTCTTGTTTTTACTTTGGAAATGGACAGAACAACACAGAGGGGTATTTTTGCAAAAGTAGGGCAAATTGTAAGGGAAAATGAGGTAAACTGTGGTGACAATAGTGTACATTGCTCAAAAGAGAGTTAATTGAGCAACTGCAGGGACTAGAAACACTGTTTTCCCGGTGAATTAGTGCAACTCAGGTTTTTAAGTCCACGAATGCGCAGACAGACTAGGAATTTAGGAAAATGTGACTGAATGTGGGCTCAACAAGTGAATTTTAACCTTACAACTGAAAACAAATGTTGGTCACCGGGGATTTGCTGGTAAATACAGGTTTCCTCACTCTTTTTAATTCAGTTCTGGAGAATTATGGACATAACCAAGCGCTGAGGGGATGCTTTGGATAAATACCTGGTGAATTGTCGGCAATGGTCACAAATGCAGGTGGGTTGGAGGTGCCAACGGTCTTCGGGTCGATTTCTGCAGGTTGGCGACAGGTGGTCGTAATTTGCATGCAGAGGTGAGCAACAGTTCTTTTAGCAAAAGTGATAAAAACACGAAATTTTGGCTAAAATATAGACTTTTTGGGTTATTGGCGCATTTTTTGGATGACGTCAGCATGACGTCATCAAGTGGGGTCAGGGTCGGGTGACATCAGCATGACGTCATCGAGTGACGTGGCAGTCTGTGACTGGTCCACGGGGATTGCATAGGTGGCGGACACGTCGGAGTGCTGGCGGGCGGGGGTGCCGACAGGGCGCCGAGTCGAACTGACGTGGGCGTGACGTAGCGGTGACGTGGGCAGGCAGTATAACACAGCGGTAAGTGGATTTTCTCGAACCGCTCTGGATATGGTCACGGTATTGTCAGAGGGCGGCCCGAGAAGATATAGGGGTAATGCGTGGTAGAGGCCTGACGTCACCCTCTGAGTTTCTCGGGCAGTAAAGTGCGGTGATCGGGGCCCGTCCAAAATGGATGTGAGCCGTCGGATGGGAAAGCCCAGATTCAACGGTTGATGGGTTGATGAGGTACAAGGGCAATATGGAATGCGCAGACGAATAAAATATTATTATTCTCTGAAATGCGTGCCCAGTAGAACATTATAAAAGTGGGTTTTTAGGTTTTTTGCAAGGTTAATTTACAAAGCGGGTTTTGGTTATTAATCCGAAAAAATCCGGGATTAATCCCAAGATTAATTTTTCGGCGCTCTTTGGGTCGTGCTCAATGTTTTAGCGTTTGAAAACATTCAAAAACGATACATAGAGCTATAAGGCTTGGGGAAGGGGATATATAGATATTTTGGGTTTTTTGCCAAATTTTACATAGTAATAGGGGGAATAGGGGGTATAAGGAGTTAAATAGTGATAGGTTAGTAGTTAATATGAGTAAAAAAGGGTGGATGAGGGGGGTAAAATACTAAGTTGTTTATATGAAATCAACTTAGTTTTTAGGAAGTAGATCAAAATGAAAAAAAAATTACACAAGAAATGTGGCTCTTAAAGAAACCAGAACCAACAAAAGACTTTGACTTCTTTCATGAACATAGGTGGCATAGTGATGTTAGCCATGAATGTGATGGGGGGTAATTTGGAAGTTAGACATGCTTCATTAAATTGTTGTAAGACTGCTGAAATAGGAAATCTGCACTGGCACCATGTTTTTATCTTTGCTTAGGCCAGTGAAATGCCATAAACCATGCTTTCTGCAACCCCATCTACCTACCCACTCTATTGCCTAGAATTTTTTGTTACTCCAAGGAGGGTGCACTTAGACTTGCAAACCCTTCTATGTCTTTTCTTTTCCTTTGACTTTTTCTTTTGATTTTCTATCTAAAACTACCCTTATTGCTTCCAAGGCCCCAGATTAAGCAGTTGGGAACCTTCATTCTCTACCTATCTACTTTACCTGCCAAGATTGAGCTATTTGGACAGATTTCTTTCTCTAATCTACAACAAAATTGAAACATGGCATGACCCAGATTAGGCTGTTGGATCACCCATTCAGAAGTAGGGCAGCATCAATCAAATGTAAGTATATTTCTTCCATAAGAATATGAGATCTTTGTATCACCAAAGTAGATCATATTGGCACTTCCCCTGCCAATCATGAAAAATGAAACCTATTGGTATAGGTAGCTACCACCAACAATCTTTCTTGAGATGCCCCGATTTTTTACAGTATCAACACTTCAACTTAGTCTTATTTCCTCTTGAATTCGATCTTCATATGTCTCTTGTATTCTGAACTTTTTCTTTTAATCGACCTCTTGCCACCATTGATCTTGATGTTGAGTTTTCAAGGCTAGATTCCCATCAACTTTCCTTGAACAATCAAACTCCCACTATTGTATCAAAGTCAATGGTATCGACAAAAACAAAATTGATATAGGTTACAAACTGATCCCAAGACTCAAGCAGACAACACAATAATGTAATTGACTTTTCCTCCCCTTCAAGATTTACATCCATACCATAAAATTGACATAAAAGAGTATTAAAAGAATTCAAATGATCAGAGATCTTTGCACCTTCCTTCACCTGGATGTTGTATACGTGCCGCTTCAAGTAGATTCTATTTGTCAACGAACAACATATCATCTTCCAAGCATAAACAAATAACAGTAAGGGCTCTTACATCCATGTCTTCCTAGTGATCACATCCACATCCACAAGCTTCTTTTTCCTGCACAGCAAAGCCTTTTCCACTCTTTGTAGCATGAGCATATGCTGAATCTTAAACTTCCATAACTCAAAGCTATTACTCGCATTGAGCTTTTTTATTTCAAAATTTTCACTCCGCATCTTTGGCATTAACCCTCCTTTTGAGGGAAACATGCATGGGGAAATGATAATCAATATTATTATTATTCAAGGGATTTACAACAACCAAGTCATAGGCATGCATTATCCAACCATTCAAACCACTCTCCTTTTGTTTTATGTTTTTCAAATTGCCTCTATAAGCTTGCATGGATTAACAACTTGTCATACATTTTCTAAATCCATCCACAATGTTTAAAGCGGTTACATAAGAAACTATTTACATAAGACAATTTTTCTTTCGATATGTTTTTTCCAAAAAACTTATATTAGGGAAACCAAACCAACCAAAAGGAACCAAACTTAGCTATTATCCCAAGAATATAAGGAAATAGATGGCAATTTCTAATACTAATCCGAAGTGAACTCAAACATTTCTACTATCTATACTTCAATAACAAAAAGTAGAAAATTCTTATTCCATTCTATAAGGATAATCATTTAATAACATATTTTTTTATCAAAATAAAACCGTTTTCTAGTTTACAATACACTACTTATGACTAAGTTATAATGACAAACCTTGCAAACCACTATCATTTATATCACCATATCAATGGTGTAAATGTTTCTCATAACCTAAAAGGAGCATATTAAGCTCTTAAGGAATATAGTAAAAGGAACATAAGAATTAAATTTTGTACTAAAAGTTCTCATTACATAAAAAAATAGAAGAGAGAATAGATGAGAGATCTCATTACATTAAAATGAATCCATGACTTCCTAAATCCAATTTAGGGGTTTTTCATGGTTGAGAGAATAGGCCTTTAACCTAAGTTAATTTTTAAAATATTTGTCTTATGCATGAGGTTTATCCAATTCTCTACTATTGCTGAAATCTTATGAATAATTCTTATGTATAATATTTTACAAACTTCAGCAACTATTGATGTTTTGTGACTATTGAGGAACATGAAATGAATTGTAGATAATTCATTTTTCTATGAAATCCAAAACATAGTGAGCAATACTAAAGACATCAACTAGATAACTCTAATAGAAAAACCCTCTCCACGATACTAAGAACAAAGTTTGCCAACTCAAGAGGGATCAAATCTGTCTAGGTGCAAATTTTTCCTCAATTTTCACACTCCAAAAAGATTTTAGAGCCCACTTTTAGATCCTTTGTGTTGAAATAATCTTTCTAGTTTATTTAGGGACATGGTATTGACCTTAGCAAAGAGTAAACATTTGTAAAATTAAGTCATTTGAAATTTTAATATAGTAAAATTTCTTGTTGAAAATAATACAAGATTAACAAAATTTCAACTTTAATTATGAAAAAACAAGATTACACTCTAGACTCTAGAACACATCTAGACCCCATAATCATTTTCAATTTATATAAATTAAATATATTTTAGAATTTTCTCTCTCTCTAAAAAATATTGTAAAATAATGATGTTATGAAAAATTCGGAAACATAAACGATTAAGCTTAACTCTTTCACATAATTACACCATTTTTTTTGGTACAAATCTATTTAAAATATTATTTTAAGTTATCACAGAGTCTATTTAAAAGGAAATTCAAACTAAAATACGTACAGATAAATGTATATGCGCAAATAGCTTCATCACAATTATTTGGGCATTCGGGATCGGCAGAGCGGACATGTGTCTCCGAATGCCCGCCATTTGGAAAGGCAAGTGGAATGGTAGATGTGGCCGCAGTTGGGTTTTGATGCCTCAGCACCCAATTCAAAATCGTCAAAGCAAATTGAACAAGTCAGATCGTTATTCACATGTTCCTCCGAAATCGTTATGTTATGTGGCTGCTGGAAATCGTTATGTTATGTGTTCCAATCCTCCGACCATCTCGAGGAATCGTTCCCAAGACCGCCGAGGTTCTTCAAAGCTATAAAACATTTCGGCCAGGTTATTGTCAAACTGATCCAGTAACTGTTCGTCAGCGAGGTTTACGCTATCGTTATCCAAATCTGTAGGAGATGAGGTTGAAACACTGTTATTCGACGTTGACGGGGTGGAGGATTCTGACCCTCTTCCACCTTGCGCGCCGCTGCTTCTCTGTTGTCTGGGCCCTCTTTCTCCGTGGTGTTCCATCTCAATATATTTCCAAAATGAATAGATGCGCACTTGTATTCGTCACGTAAATCTCTATTACGAAATCACAAGGTTTCGATTTGGAAACTTAATAATCGTGATAAGTTGCATTCATAAATCCTCATAATTTATCTTAAATAGAGACGTAACATGATTGCAATTTTTTTTATTAGCCGACATTATTTAAATGATTTTTAGAATTGTTTTTAATAGACAGCAAAATTTCAACTTTGATGAGGCACGAATAAAGTTGCACATCATACTGGTTCGTATAATGCTACTTTTTGTACAATGAATTTCTCCCTCTCAAAATTATACTATTAGCAATTGCTCCAAAAAGTGGAGTCTCTAGCCTCAAAGATATCATATCAGCAATTGCTAAAAACCCTGCAAAGAAATATAGATAAGATTATTAAATTGAAAGAATGTTCTTAATTTTTTATTATTGTTAATAAAAGATGTAATACTTGAAAGAATAACTTTGGTGTAAATCACATGTAGACAGACATTTGTCTACGCTTTTCGAACCAACTAGATGTAATACTAGCAATTGCTCAAAACAGTGTAATTTTTCTGAAAAAAAAAAAAATAAATTTTAAAATTTGTATTTTGGTTTCCATTATCAAGTAAATAGTAATTAATATTAAAATTTTATATGTTAAGAAAAATATGAATCTAGACGGTTATAAAGGAAGAACAAAAACACTTTAACTACATTAAGAAAAACATTTAGAAAAAAAAACAAAACACTTTAACTAGATTAAGAAAAACCCCTTAGAAAATTTAACTCTCAAAAGAGGTCTTCATTAATTTCCAAAGAGGAGTAATCACATCATTCAACCATGATCAAAGATGAGGAAATATTTTCTTTCTATAAAAGAGGAAATGATTTTCCTTTACAATAAATGAGATATCTCCACCTAGACTAATTTCTAGAACTAACTAATTAACTAAAATACAAAAACAAGAGAAAAAGTGGCCTTGCTTGTGCACTCACCAAGCCTCCTATGTGACATTGCCTATACCATTCTTGTTGGCTTTTGTTGCAAGAAAATTATGTTGTTAAGATTAAGATTTGTGTTGGCCCTTATAATGTAATTGCAATCTTCCAAACCAAACCAACTTTAACTCAATGTTATAAGAAAACCACTTCGTCCTATCTCTCCTCAAGAATTGGTCACAGAGTTGATCACCTAGGTTTTGCTTTAGTTGTTGGTCATTACTATGGTAATATTTAAAAATCCTATTCTAAGAAATGGAAAATTTGTATCGCTTGAGAGTCCAAAACCATATGACCATATTTAGTGATTTTGGTAATATGTTTGAAAATTAGAACAAGGAAACATGACTCTCATGGAAAGATTGGGAATTGAAGAGGTTGTAGTAGATTACTTAGAAGGGGTCGGAATTGATATTCTTATTTAACAAGTGTTCCACAATATTGTAACAAGAAACTCAGACTGTAGCTCTGATACTAAGTTACTAGGTCCAAGGTTCGTTCTGGTTCCATGACGCTCAAGCACTCTTGCTGCATCATCTTTCTTCTTTTGAGAGGTCCTCTCATGCATTGTCACTTGCTCAACTTCCTTCTTATTCTACTTAGTTGTTGTCTGTGTGAAGTAGCTCTCTCCTCCTTTACTGGTTCCTGCACCAAGGTCTGTGGGCTCCCTCCACTCTGCTGCCAATAGTCTCGTGATTTCCTGCACATTAGCCTGTGTAACTAAGTATGGAACCTTGTGCCATATCTTCTTAGGGTCTCTCCACGCCCAGATAGATACATTATGAAATTCAGCCTTGAATTATGTTAAGTCCCGCAACTGCAAGGTTGGAGACAACCTTGGCATTTTACTTATGACTGTGTGGAGGTCCATCTTGAGCAATATCCAGAATACCTTTGAGTCCATGATCCTCCTTGGATCTTTTGTCACCCACAACAAAGTGAACTTCACTGCCTTTGGTAATTCTTCATCCTGTGGAGGGAATTTACTATCCTGCCATAGTTGCCATGCAACGAGTGCAATCAACAGTAGGAGCTAGGCATAGTGAAATTCATTTTTTTCCTCCTGTGCTTCGCTGTAGTTTGCTAATAATTCCTTGCAAAGATATTGTGCCCAACTTCGCTTAGCGCACTGCACAACCAATGAGATTAAAGGAATCAGAAGCTCGATCACGCGATATTTTCTCATGATTTTCCTAGCCAAAATTTGAGTGACAAACTACACCGCTTGGTCTGTAATTGAGTGGATGGAGTACCCACGTGACTTCTTTACTACTCCAAACTTATTTTTCATCCTATCCACAAGCTCCTTCTCTTTTCTATTTCCTCCAAACTCTTTGGTTGGCTCTACCCCTTTATAGGGAAACTTCATAATTCGATGGATCAACATATATGTTATCGAGATGGGTTTTCTTAATAGAAAACACCCATAATGCATTAGCGCGATAAATTGGAACACATAGATAGTATTGATAATTAATCGCTGGAAGTGTGGCACACATAACATATGCAGCAATCTAGCCTACTTGACACCTTTTACCCATTTCATAGGTTCTAGCCTTGTGACCCGAGTCTCTTCATAGTAAATCTTGGTCATGCGTTTATGGATGGCCAAATGAGAAAATCTCTCATGGTCAGGGAGATCACAATCCTCCAAATTTAACACTAGGATACACACTAAAAACATGCCTTCGAAAACTACATCTTATGATAACTATTGTGTAGAGACCATGAATTTTTGCAAATACAGGTCCTCGGTTACCTTTGCTTTCCCTTTTTGTAGAGAAATATATGTTGGGAGCCTCGTGATAGGCTCACCCTCATTCGCATCCAGTTCCTCAACTCCATCATTGACTTCTTTTTCTTCCAAATCCACTCATTCCTCTAACTGCTTTGCCTTGTCCCTCCTTTCTTTATATCGAACCATCGGGTTCTTCCTGAGTAACTGCCTCACTAGTATAGGTTATGTTTTCTTGTTCTTCTACTTAGAAACTAATTTCTCTGGCCTAGGCAACCTCAGTGTTGTAGGAACAGATGGCATAGATTCTATTGACACAACTTTTGGGGTCTCTGCTTGAGAGATAATGGCTTCAGAACTTGTTGGCACGGACATTTTCTCAATGATAAGCTACTCGATATACTTAGGTAGTTTCGTGAATGCTGATCTTGCGAAAAAATCCTCCCAAGTGTGTTGATTCATAGAGTCAAAACAAGAGGGCTTATACCAATCTTTCAAAAAGAAAAGTGTTCTTTGGCAAAACAACATGCCAAATTTATAGGCAATTTTGAATTCAAATATGACCGTTCCCTCTATTTTCTAATCATAAATGCATCTTTGATAGCATAAATCCAAATATTTTCACCATAAATGTCACTTACCAGCTCCTCCTAATTGGATTTTCATTGTCCAATCATGAATAATGACTTCGATGGCTAGTTTTGGACCCAGTTGTGTCACACCAACCCCCATGATGCAACTCAGACATCACAGCTTCTTCTAAAGCAGCTGCTTCTATCACAACTTCTTCTGAAGCAACTGCTTCTTCTGGCGCAATTGATTTTGTCGAGTATTCTTCTGGCATACCTTTTTCATTCGTCACACAAATCCCACACAATTTCCTCTTCCCTGAGTAGTGTAGTTTATAGTCCCGTGTTCACTTGCATCTACTTGTAGTGCTAAGACTGTCTTGATATCATATCATCATTGCGCAGGTGCAGGATCCCCTTTATCCAACTTAAAGTGACTGCCATTCACCTTTCCTGGAAATATTTCCCCATTCAGATTTACAAGATGAACTGCACCACCATCCGTGATTTCCTTGACTACATATGGTCCTGACCGGTGCATTTGGAATTTATTATGAAACCAGCTCAAGAAAAGATAGAAAAGATAGATCAATGCCTTAGAATTCAGCCTCTTCGAGGGGGTAACCTCCTTTACATTACATAAATGAACAATTCTTGGATTATTCAAATGAGAAGACCTCCTCTCTATATATAGGAGTCTAAGGGGTCATAACATAATCAGAGCCAACATAACAATAATAATGTAAGGGCACAATAATAACAATACTGGGCTTCTATGGGGCACAATAGTAACAATATGGGCACTACATGAGTACATCAATATAATAAGTGTGTTTTACTAATAACAATAAGGGGTTACACTAGTAGTATAGGGGCCTAACATGCCCCTCTCCTTCAAAAAGTGTTGTCCTCAACGCTTGAGTAGTTCTTGATGCTTCTGTATAAAATATTGTCCTCCCATGTGGAATCTTCAGTGGGTAAATTCTTCCACTTGATGAGATACTCTGAAATTGATCGATTTCGTAACTGTCGGGTTCTTGTTTCTATGACTACTCCAGGTTCCAATATGGTTTTTCCTTTCTCTTCAATTTCTGGCAATATTGTTTGAATTGGGATCTTTTGCAACTTTTTAATAAGTGGCCATACTTCTTCGTCCTTCTTCCATTCATCCCTTGCCTCATTTATCCAGTCTGGTTGGATAATAGAAATAACACAAAGCAGTGCTTCCACATCCTCATCCTTGAAGAGTCTTCCCATTCGGTAAGGTCGCCATTTTTTAAGTGCATGTAGTATTGCCAACATTTCCTTCTCATAAATAGCTTGCTTGAAATGTAGCAGTAAAAATACCCAATCACCTACATCAAAACATTTTTCACTACGATGTTGATCTACCTGTTGTTTCGTTTGATTTTGCACCAAAGTGGCATTATCCTTTAAAAGTTGGAGAACTTGTTGTTGATGCTCGATGTGATCTTTCACTGCTTGAACCTTTTTCTTCTTGATATGTCCTTCTATCTCTAGAGTTTTGGGAGTGGTAATTTCTTCCAATCCTTTACAAGATATGGTCGGATTCATTTCTTGATGCTCGATGTGATCTTTCACTTCTTGAACATTTTTCTTCTTGATATGTCCTTCTATCTTGATAGTTTGAGGAGTGTTAATTTCGACCAATGATTACAAGATATGGTTGGATTCATTTCTTCTTTCTTGATGTGATCTTCACTTCTTGCACCTTTTTCTTCTTGATATGTCCTTCTATCTTGAGAGTTTGAGGAGTGGTAATTCTTGCCAATGCTTTACAAGATATGGTCTGATTCATTTCTTCTTTCTCTAGGGTGGGATCCTGGCGTGTATCCTCTTCTTTTGATGTTTCTTGATCATTTTCTTCCTCGTCTTCATAATCTATGTAAAATAATTTCTTCTCAGCACACTTATGACCTTTAGTGCATTTGCTATAACAATTGTAACAAAGCCCTTTTTCTCTTTTTTCTTCCAATTGTTGTGGTGTAACCCTTGTAGGCTGTGGAAGGCTAGGAGAAACAACACTTCCATCTTTATAGTTGTGAGGGGTAGACTTCCTTGTTGCCATAATTTTACTTTCCAATATGTAACAAAGCCCTTTTACTATTTCCAATTGTTGTGGTGTTGCTCTAAAGAAGGTGTTGCTCTTTGTATCTTCATAATGTGTTATCATTTCTAATGAGCCCCAAAAATGGATGATTATTTGGGCTCATCCAACCTCCTAATTCGACTTAATCCACCATTCTCATTAGTTTATTTCATGTCTTTTATTATATTTATGCTAATAGAGTGAATTGGGTTAGTCATTATGCCAACAAGTCTAATGTGTGCTTTGTGTAGCCTTTTTGGTCAATTTGGAGACAAAGTCAATGGTTGAAATGAGCACTTGGCAGCCAAATTCGTGGAGAGTATTTTTAGGAAGGTGTTCCCTTCATTTATGGGCCTTTACCTCGAATTCTCCACCATCAGCTCAGAGTTCGAGGGCCACCAAATCAATTAGCACAAGGGCAGCTAAGCAAGTCAAGTAGGACTGCTATTAACTACAAGTTTTGGCAGCCGAGTCCCTAAAGTTTAGGAGGATCGTTGTGGTCCTCAATTTTTATAAATAAGAGGGCTTAGGGCCTCATTTTGGTTAGCCGGTAGTTAGTCATTTTGGTTAGCCAGTAGTTAGTCACTTTGTAGGCAGAAGTTAGCTAGTTTGTAGTTCGATTTTAGTCTTTCTTTAGGCAATAGTTTAGCTCTGCATTTCAACACATTTTCAAGTTTTCCTTATGGACAGTTTTGATGTAATTCTTCTTTTCTTGCTCAATAAAGATGAATCCAGCTTTGCACCAGTTCTAAATCTCTCTTAGGAGGCTATAGCTCTTGGGGTTGGGCCCATCTCAAGTGCCCAGTACTTCCTTTGTTTACTTTGCATTCCTAAAATAAAATCTGCTATTTAGATTTAAATCTTGGTTTGTTATTTAGGTTGCTTTTTATGGTTAAAGTAGCTTTTCATGTTCAGATTTAGTTGATAGATTAATACAGGGAATATCTCTAGAAAAAGGCCATCAAGCATTTTTTATCTCACCTCTCCCTCAGTGGGATTCTGAGTTGGGAAAAAGGTGACATTGCTGCCAACAAAAACGTTGTTTTGCTTGACCATGCAATCCTTAGTGTACTGTTTCCATTTGCAGAAATTAGTTATGGGTTTAGATCTCTGAAATGTTTCTTTGCATAGTTGATGTACATGGTTTTCTTTCCAAATAAAGCTGTTGTTCATTCATGTTATTGATAGTTAGACTAGATTAGCTAGGACTTTGATTATTTGCAAGACTTTGTTGATTCAGTTGAATGTACACTGTGCAGAGCATCTCTACCACTCTTTCATCCACCCAAAGCATCATCTGAGCCACCTGTTTTGTCTCCTAGCTGAGTTCCTCGTCTCCCATCTATCATTTTTTCCACGTAACCCTACCTTCTTGCTCAATCATTTCCTTAGCCTTCTTCAAGCCAAGTCAGCCTTCTACACCTTCTCACCACTCCATCCACCAGTCCCTAGGCCGCTTTAGACCCCTATCCTACCTCCAGATCCACCCATGCATCTTCCCTCACTAATCTATCCTCTAAAAACCGATTTTCAAACATCCTGTAGAAATTTTTGAACATCTTGTAGAAATTCCTGAACATCCTGTAGAACCCCTGCAGACTTCGTGTAGAAGCTCACAAATGAGGTTTCTTGATAGCCAAACTTTGTGAAACTCTCTGGAAGAGTGTTAGGGACTCCTTACAACCCCTCCAAACCTCTCCAACCTTTTCCAAGCATTTCTCCTCCTTGATCCACCCCTGCACAGTAAAGCACAGTTCAACCATATGCATGATGAAATTGACAACTTAATCAAAAATACAAAGGATGTTTTCTTAGGATAAAGGTAGTCTAAACACATGTATTTTACCTTCATAGAAGTAATGGCATCTCTTTCAGTAGTTTTCATTCTCATCTTTGCATAAGTAGGACTAGCTGGTAGAATTAGGCTTTGCTAGGGTTTGCGCTTTCCTTCAGTTTTTCAATCTCTTTCGCAAGTAGATTAGCTTCCTTTGAGTTATCTTTCATCCATCAATTAGAAAGCTTCTTCTAAGAGCTCATAGAAGTTGGCTAAAGCCCCTAGCGGACTTGTGCCAGCTGACCAAGTGACAGCTGCGGCAAGAGCTAGTACTTGTGCATACAACACCGTCACTTCCAAATTTGTTACGAACAACCGGGTTGATAAAATTAAAGAAGGGAGTCCTGGGAGTTGCAGCATTATCGTTGCAATACTGGGGCCCACCATCTTTTTGGCGTCGTTGCCGGGGAAGCGTCAGAGTATTGGTGATTGTTGCTTTTCTTCTATTTTCTCCTACAACTTTCTACTAAGTAGTTTATTTCATTTCCATTCTGCAAGTTCATTTTTGCAAAAGTAGATTAGACATTTCCCGCTTTCATAGATTAGAATTTCAATTCCGCAATTTCAATTCTGCAAGCATAGATTAGAATTTCAATTTCGCAATTTCTATTCTGCAATCGTAGCTTAGCATTTCATTCCTGTAATTTCATTTGAGCAAAATAGATTAGTTAGTCCTTTCCTGCTTTCATTTCAATTCCGCATTTTCATTTCATTAAGATAGTTAGTTGCAGTTCAATCTACTTTAGTTTTGCAGGTACAAGAAGAAAAATACAAAAGTCAACCAAAAAGATTTCATTTCATGCCTGGTAGGAGTAGAGATAAGTTAGAAAAATACTTGCACAACACCCCCCATTGCTTCTCACAGCCAACCTTCTCTCTTCTTCGATGGCTGTGATTAAGAAGAACCCCTGGGCGGACATCAAGGAATATTTAAAGAACCTCTAGTGGAGGAGAAGAAATAATTCCACTGTAGCAAATGGCTATAAGCAGAAATTGGGAGTAGTACTTTTTCTTCCAACTCAATCTAGAGGTGAATGTGAGAATCTAATGGAAGATTTCAAGAGTGAGATGAGGCAGTTTCTTGCCATGCAACTAGATACCTTACAGATCCAAAGGAAGCAAGAGGAAGCCAAGAGGGTTTTGGCCATCTTTTGTCCCAGGTGCACTAGAAAGCATCCTAGGCATGAATGTCCATTGTACTACATAGAAGTGTGTTTTGTCTGTGAAGAATACCATCCTACAGATCAGTGCCCTTCCTTGCCTGGAATCAAAGCTGCATATCAAAGGGCAAAAGAAGTCACTGAACCACACTATTTCATGAACCAAAGGAGGTCACATGGACGCATACCTTACCAGCAGGAACTGCAAGGGACATCCGAGACTTACTACGACCCCTATCAAGCCACTTTCATGCCTTCTTGGGGTCGCCTTGCTCATCCTTCCTGCTTCACACCTCCTCCTTGTTCCTTCACAGATCCACATTATGCCCAACCAGCTGCTTATTCATTTTACTCTTATGCTCAGCCACAGCCTCAGTGGAATGCACCTCATCAGGGGTGGAGGTCCCAGTACAACACTCCTCTCGCTCATTTTCCTCCACCGCCTGCTCAACCATAACCATCTCCTCCTACTCAACCAAGGCAACCCCAAATGCCTACCCAACCACAACCCCATCCGCATCCATCTCAAATATACACCCCCACTCAACTACCCATACCACCATTCCCAAAACCATACAATGGAGTAGATCAATCCAATTGCAAAGCTGAGGCACACCATGTCCAAATGACTCCTCTTGAGCTCAATGATCTTCACCAAAGCTCAGGAAGAGTGTTGCAAAAAAAAGATTATATTGACAACATTGAAGGACCAAAGGCAAAAGAAGATTCAAAAGAAAAGATCAAAGAACCATGGGCTGCACTTGATGAAGAGAAGAGATTAGAATCAGAGATCGAGAAAGTTCCCTCATGGTTACCATCAAATCCTCCATGTATTCAAGAAAAAGATCAGCAAAAAGAAGAAGATGAGAAAGTCATGGTAGAAGGTGACATGGAACATGATCCAGATCAGCAAAAGGACCAAGGATATCAGAGCTACATTGAGATATGGTTTCAGACAGTCACTAAGTTGCAGTGGTACTCTCTTCCTCAACTATGTTTGATCCCTTCAAAGTCAATTCATTTGGTCTTTGAAATCTGGATAGCTATCAAAGCATGCATTTCGAGCATCCACATCATTTTGTCTCTAATCTCGATGTGCACATGGATCCATTGGAAGTATTCTTATACTTGAGAATGATTTTTTTTTTCAAGTAGGGTAGGGTAGAAAAAAGAAAGGAAAAAAAAGAAGAAAAAAAGGAAAAAATGAAAAAATGGAAATAAGAGGAAAAATCTAAGGTGAAAACCTCCTCGGAGGCGCCTTATATTGGCTCGTTGATTGAAAACCTCTATGAGGCGGTCAGTGGGTTGAAAAAAAAAAAGAGAAAATAAAAAAAAAAAGAATAAGATCCTTGGGTGAAAGCCTTCCTTGGATGCACCTAGGGTAGGCAATTAGGGTGAAAACCTCCATGAGGCGCCCTAGTTGTTTTTCAAAAAAAAAAAAAGAGAAAAAAAAAGACGAAAAGA
Organism: Pinus taeda; assembly: GCA_000404065.3. Classification (NCBI taxonomy): domain Eukaryota; kingdom Viridiplantae; phylum Streptophyta; class Pinopsida; order Pinales; family Pinaceae; genus Pinus; species Pinus taeda. The sequence continues at coordinate 11,853 of APFE030499682.1, read as the reverse complement.
GAAAGAAAAATAAACTTAATTTCCATTGACTAATTGCAGGTTGCAATAAGGACATTGCAGGTTAGGAGGATCACTCAAAACAAAGACAAAGAAATTTTTGTGCCTTCTAGAGGAAGTTCTACATTTCTACAGGAAACATCCTGTAGAACCTTCAAGCGAGCCAGATTCGGTTTTGGAAGGGGATCTAATACTTGGAATCTATTGGGTATGCCTGCAAGCATCCATGTTCCCATTCCTCACCCTTTTCCATCATCTTTTCCACCTCATTGTGCTTCTTTTATGAAAATTGTGCCTTCTACAGGAAGTTCTGTGTTTTCTACAGGAAACATCCTGTAGAACCTTTGGAAGAACCAAATTCAATTTTAAAAGGGAATTTGATGGTGGGAAACTATTGGTTAGGCATGCAAGCACCTCTGTGTCCATCCCTCGACTTTCTCCATCATTTTTCCACCTCATTGTGCTTCTACATTGTGCTTCTACAGGAAGTTCCTGTAGAAATTGTAGGAAGCTAGAAATGGATTTCAAAAAGTTGGTTTGGCGAACATGGTAGCTTCCTCAAGGGTTCAGAAGCCCTCCTCCAATCTCCAAACTCCTCCTCCATCATCTCCATACCTGCATCACAGCCCAAGTTCACATTTCTTACCATGCAACAAAACTGCAAAATGCCTTGAAGCAAAAATACCTAGAACATAATTTGTTTTTTCCCTAACCTGAAAATCATGCATCCATTTCAAAAGCCATTTTATGGGGAATTGTACAAAGGTGATGGCAACATGCCTGAGCAGTTTCAGCCAATTCTGGTGCACGGTTTCCGAGAAATCAGCCTCCATCTCCTTCAGCCATTTTTGCATTTTCTCCATATCCGTGCATCTGTTTCAAAACTTGTTTCATGGGGAGATGCACATGGGTGATAGTAGCCTGCCCAAGCAGTTTCAGCCGATTTGGATGCACGGTTTCCGAGAAATTGATCTCTGAAATCTTCAACCATTTTCCATTTTTCTCGAAATCGGTGCATCCATTGATCACGATTTTTCTATGGGAGGTGTATCATGATGATAGGAACATGCTTAGAAATTTTCAGATCGATCCAATCTATCGTTTGGGAGCAATAGCGAAAACAAGTTTCGATCTTGTGAAAATTCAGTGGCAACAGCTTGAGGGTGCAGATCTGAGCGTGGAAATGAACTTCTGCAGCATGCATCCAGCTAGAGGAAACCTGCACAAGGAAAACAACCAAAAATCATCAGCCAAGCCCTCATGCAACCAAAGAACCCAATGCATGCAACAATGACTAGCCACAACACCTCACAGCAACCATTTGACTTCAGGTGCATGACTGAAACTCGTTCTTCTATTGCACAAATCTAATTTAAAAACTGCATGAATGAATGGAATGGTGGAATTAAGCCATGAATATAGCAAGGTTAAGCCGATTTTCTTCTCTAGCACTCATCCAGAAGTCACGCAGTACACGTGGACAACTGACTTACGTGAAAATTAAAGCAACCAGGAGTGTTGGTCGTTTAAACCTTAGTTCAATTCACGACAGTGATTACAGGGGGAAAATGCACAGTTCAGGAACAACACTTCTAGTTACATGTGGCCACGTACACTTGGCCACTTCACTCTCTCATGTAAATCACGCTAAAATTAAATGATGCTCGGCTGAAATTCTCACCACCCTCTGTTCAACTGCGGTCACAACTGCGGTCACAACTGGAGCACACGTCCACCACGTCCAGATCAATTAACCAGTGGTCCTCTACAAGATTCCTGCCTGGTTTCTCGAGATTTCTGCTGTTTCTTAAAAAAATTCACGCCTGTCACGCTCTACAGGCGTTTCTACAGGAAGTCTTCTACAGGAAACACAAAAAACAGCCTTCCAGAGCAGAAAAGCTTGGATTTTTCTTCAACAAATTGGAGTTTCGAAGAGAGGTAGGCTCAAAAATGTCATACCCATGCATGAAATTCCAAAAGGTGGTAAATTAAATTGTTTGGAGAAGGGAAAGTTAAAACAAGTCTGCCTGTGGGTCAAGAATTGTCGTTTTCCTGGGTGATACACGAAGTTCTTTTTAGTTGCTTCAATATTACATTCTCCTCCACAGTGCCTGTTAACAAATCCCCCCTGTACAAACCATAAACTTCTGTAAGGACTGATCTATGAATAAAAAATGTGACTTGTATATGGTGGGTGTGAAAATTAAGCTCTGCACTCTGCCTGTGAGAGCCTAATTTCATTTTGACAGTCATGTTTTGGGGCAGCAGCAGTAGTATAACCAGGGAATTGGTGAAAAGGGAGATACAAACATCTGAGAAACCCTGTCCTGAGAATCAAAGGAGGAAACCATACACAGAATTCCCCTTCTGATCAAAGAACAAGCCAAAACAGAGCATTATATCTGAATTCTGGCCAAGGAACTCACTTCATCTAGCAGTGAGGAAAAGGAGCAAATTGAGGCAGAGAGGAAAATAGAGGGGAAGAAAGCTAAGGGTAAGAAAACCCAGGGCAGACCAACAGCGAAACCATCACAAGGAAAGCAAGAGGAAAAGCAAGAAAGAAAAAGAAGGATGAAACAGAGAGAAAAAAAACAAGTTTAATCCAGGGTAATCGTTGCAGGTTGCAGGTACACAATGCGGAAATGGGGCCTCCCAACACAAGCAGAAGGGTCCCTACCAAGTTCCAAGGCATCCTCACATCCATCCCCTCCATGAACACTCATTTTTTTCAGGGTTCGGACACAATTTAGTCATGGTTCAACCTTCTAGAGGAAGCTACAGGACTTTCTACAGGAAGTTCTGTATTTTTACTAGAAACATCCTGTAGAACCCTTGAGCAGGCCAGAATCGATTATGGAGAGGGATTTGAAGCTTGAAGTCTGTTGAGGAGGCATGCAACCACTCTTTTCTTCCATCCTCCACTGGTTTCATCTCCTTTCACCACCATTTCCACCATCAGGTTGAATATATCTGCACCGTCATACCAAAACCCTGTTTTCTCAGATAGAAATTTGTTTTTCAAGTGAAAAATAAAGCATGCAGAGGCCCGTACACCTTACCTGTCAAGGTACCCTCAGGACCCTTCATCTATGAACGCAACTTTGTTTGTTTCAGCATGCACCCCAGGAGGAGAAACGACTACAGGATGTCCTACAGGAATCCTGTAGCAGCTGATCCGGCTGGAGCACATACCATGGAGACACCAACAACTCACATCAAACGAAGCCAGTGCATGCAGCATTCACCACTAGAGAGTCGGGTCTCAAGGTCTTGTAACCAACATCAGCCAATGAAAGAAGAGCACCAGCACCTAGCAACCAACTCTCAGGCCCTGTTAGAGTAGATGGATCGGCAGGCTCAGGCCATAACACACTTCGAGGATATGGAGCGACTATTGGGGGACAATTATGTTCATGCTTACACCTGTAGGTGGGACACATTGTCCCACACCCTCAAAATCAGGGAATACCACACTCGAACTAGAATGAGGGGGGCCTTGGCACGAGTGCCTCCCTACAAAAAGTCTATGCAAAATCTCCAGGCCAGCTGGATAGGCCTCAAGATAAGTTCCCCTTTGCATTTGGGATTGGTAGAAGGAGGCACATAAGAAGAAGAGTATAAGCAGTGGGAAGAGGAAACCACAGCAAAATTGAAGAAGAAGACACCCCCAGCCAGGCAAGCCAAATCAAGGAAAACTCTTTCTACAGGAAGCCAGAAAACGACCACTATAGGACTTTCTACAGGAAGTTTGGGAAAGGGCAGCAGAAGGAGAAGTTGGCCGAGATCTTAGCAAAGGAGGCAGCAACTATGTTTGCGACCCTAAGCACATCCCCCAAGCAGAAGGAGAAGTGAATGAGGGAGTCAAAAACCTTCACTTGGAGAGAAAGAATTCAGATAATGGACTCAAAGACAGTTCTACAGGATGCTGAGACAGTTCTACAGGAAGTTGAGAATTCTCTAGGAAAAGAAGCACAGGCAGTGGGAAGAAGCAAAGAGAAAAGAATGGTTTCATGACAGAGAAGAGGACATCACTTCAGAAGCTTGGCATGACAGGGAGGCCACCAAGGCCATCAAAGATGAGGAGATAGATTGGTTGCTCAAAGGATGAGCAACACTTTCAGTAGGGGGGTGATGATGAGCCCCAAAAATGGATAATTATTTGGGCTCATTCAACCTCCTAATTCGACTTAATCCACCATTCTCATTAGTTTATTGCATGTTTTTTATTATATTTATGCTAATAGAGTGAATTGGATTAGTCATTATGCCAACAAGTCTAATGTGTGCTTTGTGTAGCCTTTTTGGTCAGTTTGGAGACAAAGTCAATGGTTGAAATGAACACTTGGTATCCAAATTCGTGGAGAGTAGTTTTAGGAAGGTGTTCCCTTCATTTATGGGCCTTTACCTCGAATTCTCCACCATCATCTCGGAGTTCAACGGCCACCAAATCAATTATCACAAGGGAAGCCAAGCAAGTCAAGTAGGAATGCTGTTAACTACAAGTTTTGGCAGCCGAGTCCCTAAAGTTTAGGAGGACTATTGGGGTCCTCAATTTGTATAAATAAGAGGGCTTAGGGCCTCATTTTGGTTAGCCGGTAGTTAGTCATTTTGGTTAGCGAGTAGTTAGTCACTTTGTAGGAAGAAGTTAGCTAGTTTGTAGTTCGATTTTAGTCTTTCTTTAGGCAATAGTTTAGCTCTGCATTTCAGCACATTTTCGAGTTTTCCTTGTGGAGAGTTTTGATGTAATTCTTCTTTTCTTGCTCAATAAAGATGAATCCAGCTTTGCACCAACTCTAAATCTCTCTTAGGAGGCTGTAGCTCTTGGGGTTGGGCCCATCTCAAGTGCCCAGTACTTCCTTTGTTTACTTTGCATTCCTAAAAGAAAATTTGCTATTTAGATTTAAATCTTGGTTTGTTATTTAGGTTGCTTTTTATGGTTAAAGTAGTTTTTCATGTTCATATTTAGTTGATATATTAGTACATGGAATATCTCTAGAAAAAGGCCATCAAGCACCTTTGGTCTCACCTCTCCCTCAGTGGGATTGTGAGCTGGGAAAAAGGTGACATTGCTGCCAACAAAAACGTTGTTTTGTTTGACCATGCAATCCTTAGTGTACTGTTTCCATTTGCAGAAATTAGTTATGGGTTTAGATCTCTGAAATGTTTCTTTGCATAGTTGATGTACATGGTTTTCTTTCCAAATAAAGCTGTTGTTCATTCATGTTATTGATAGTTAGACTAGATTAGCTAGGACTTTGATTATTTGCAAGAATTTGTTGATTCAGTTGAATGTACACTATGCAGAGCATCTCTACCACTCTTTCATCCACCCAAAGCATCATCTGAGCCACCTGTTCCGTCTCCTAGCTGAGTTCCTCGTCTCCCATCTTTCCTTTTTTCCACGTAACCCTACCTTCTTGCTCAATCATTGCCTTAGCCTTCTTCAAGCCAAGTCAGCCTTCTACACCTTCTCACCACTCCATCCACCAGTACCTAGGCCGCTTTAGACCCCTATCCTACCTCCAGATCCACCCATGCATCTTCCCTCACTAATCCATCCTCTAAAAACCGATTTTTAAACATCCTGTAGAAATTTCTGAACATCCTGTAGAAATTCCTGAACATCCTGTAGAACCCCTGCAGACTTCCTGTAGAAGCTCACAAATGAGGTTTCTTGATAGCCAAACTTTGTGAAACTCTCTGGAAGAGTGTTAGGGACTCCTTAGAACCCCTCTGAACCTTTCCAACCTTTTCCAAGCATTTCTCCTCCTTGATACACCCCTGCACAGTAAAGCACAATTCAAGCATATGCATGATGAAATTGACAACTTAATCAAAAATACAAAAATATGTTTTCTTAGGAAAAAGGTAGTCTAAACACATGTATTTTACCTTCATATAAGTAATGGCATCTCTTTCAGTAGTTTGCATTCTCATCTTTGCATCAGTAGGACTAGCTGGTAGAATTAGGGTTTGCTAGGGTTTGCGCTTTCCTTCAGTTTTTTAATCTCTTTTCGCAAGTAGATTAGCTTCCTTTGAGTTAGCTTTCATCCATGAATTAGAAAGCTTCTTCTAAGAGCTCATAGAAGTTGGCTAAAGCCCCTAGCGGACTTGTGCCAGCTGACCAAGTGACAGGTGCGACAAGAGCTAGTACTTGTGCATACAACACTGTGGCTTCCAAGTTTGTTACGAACAACCGGGTTGATAAAATTAAATAAGGGAGTCGTGGGAGTTGCAGCATTATCGCTGCAATACTGGGGCCCACCAATTTCCTCCATGAAAATTGACCACGTAACAAGTTTTTTACGAGAACAAAGCCCTTTATACCATAAAAATTGATCCGGTTCTAAATATTAAGATGCAATACATACCTTTTGTAACAGTGGTACACCATGTAGATCAAAATATTGCTCCATCTGACGTATCCAATTTACCGGATCATTGCCATCAAAATTCCTCATCTTTCTTTTTCTTGATTTTAGGAGCTTGATCTTGAAATGACTGTAACTCTGTACTTTTAGATCTTTAAGTTCTTAAACTACGATCTGTAGTAGTCCTCCGTGTCCTCTTTCCATTGCCACCAGTCTGACCCCAATTGGATTCACCAATGAAGAGTTATGCCAAATCTCCCATAGTGACCTGATTATAGACTAGTTCAGCAGAGCGCAATTGTACGATGTGCCACGAGTCACTGTTTCAACCTTTAGCTCTGAAAAGTATATAGAAGAAACTACAGTCCGTCCTCTTTCTGCCTTCTCACGAAATTTCAATCTGATTCTCAGAAAGGAAGTTATGACGATTTTCCCTAGGTCACCTGTTTTGAATGTAATTCAGGATTTTACAAAAGGACCAACTTCCTCAGATCATATCTCCGAAACTATAGCGCAAAAAGCTCTGAAATTGGGACCCGAGATTTAGCGCGATGTCTTCTCAAATGGTTCTTTTTTTCAACTTCTGAAACGTCGCAAAAAAGCATTTATAGCGAAAATGCCACAATGACTTGTTTGGAGCAGCGAAACCCTAGAATCTAAAGCTCTGATACCAAATGTTATGAAACCAGCTCAAGAAAAGATAGAAAGTATAGATCAACGCCTTATAATTCAGCCTCTTCGAGGGGTCAACCTCCTTTACATTACATAAACGAACAATTCTTGGATGATTCAAATGAAAATACCTCCTCTCTATATATAGGAGTCTAAGGGGTCATAACATAATCAGAGCGTACATAACAATAATAATGTAAGGGCACAATAATAACAATACTGGGCTTCTATGGGGCACAATAGTAACAATATGGGCACTACATGGGTACATCAATAGAATAAGTGGGTTTTACTAATAACAATAAGGGGTTACACTAGTAGTATAGGAGCCTAACATAATTTATCTGGAAACTTTGTGAATAGAGCAGAACCAAATCATTCACTTTAAACATGCCCAACTTAATATTCTTATCATGCAAGGCCTTCTCACATTCCTTTTGCATTTTCTGGTGAAATCATGCGAGAAACCAGTCTTCTTCCATCTTTTTAAGGTCTCATTATTTGTCATCTTTCTCAAATTTGTAATGCGCAGGCTTTGCAAAATATATTCAATGGGCATCATTGCATTGATCCCATAAGGAAACCTAAAAAAATTTTAGCCTATCAACTTCTTGCATGTTGTCCTATATGCCCACAGGACTGCTGGTATACACACATTCTAATCGTTCATCTTCGCCTTACAAAACTTTGTGAACACATTCTCCATAATATTATTGAATGCTTCCACTATACCATTGACTTGGGGATGATAGGGCATACTATTTTGATGGTACACCTAGAATTCTTTGAGCACAACACTTATTGTTCCGTTCAGGAAATGATACCCCTATCACTCATCAATACCTTAGGACACCCAAATCGCATTAAGCTCTATTCAAATAGGAACTCTGTAGTTGTAGCAACAATACAATCCTTTATTGGTTGTGCTTCCACCCATATGGTTAAGTACTCCGCTGCAGTAGTAATGTACCATTCCCCTGTCTTCCTTCCTAGTGCTTGTATCAGACATACAATTACATTTTCTCATTTTCCAAATACTTGTAACAAAACTTGAGGGTTCAAGGGAATTTCATCTCTTCATGAAGTCTTTCCCATCCTTTAAGAAGCATCACATACTTTACAAAACTTCAAAGAGTATTTATGCACTACTAGCCACCATCACCTTGCCCATAGAATCTTCTGCGCAGTTGCCTTCCCTTCACAGTGTCCTCCCACAACTCCTCCATGTGCTTTGGTGAGGATACTAGCGTGCTCAAACTCTAAAAAATATCGACACAATATTTCATTTGTTCTGATCTTATACAAGTGATCCGCAATCACAGAAAAATTAGTAGCATGGACCACTAGTTCCTTTTTCTGTTGATTAGAATAAACTTCTAGAGTTGTTCCAGTACACAAAAATTGAATTATATCAGCAAAATGATCATCTACAATGCGCACAGTAAAGAGTTGTGCATCCGACAATCCTTCCTCCAAACTAGTTGGTTCTTCACCTATTTCAATCCTCGAAATATGTGATTTGGTCCTTGTTGGGTGCTAAAAGGTGTCTTTTAAAACTCCTAATTACCTCACATTAATCATCAACCTGGGCAAGACCTTTTACTCCAAGAGTGTACACAATATGTTCATGTTATGAATCCAGAGAGTAATGTTTCTTAAAATGAAGTATAAACCATTGATACAAGAGTAAACGAATGCATAAAACTCAAATTGCAACTGTTAAAGGAAATATTACATCTAAGCATCAAGACTTCCTCTACTAAAATCATGATAAAATATCAAACAAGTGATTCAATTGACAATAGCATCAAACGAGAGAGTAGTAGCATTAACCAATCTCTTCTAGCTGATTCTATCTAAATCACACTTAATCTCAGTCAAGAAAATCAAATAGAAAGGATGTCAACGGAGAGTTCAATAGCGGTAACCAAACTCTTTTAGCTGATTAAATCAACAATGTTCATTGTCTTAATCAACTAATTAATTTAATTTATAATAAGCATAAATAGAATCAAATGGCAATGCTACGAAACATGTAAAGAAAATATTAAATATATAAATTTAGTAAAAAACAAATAAGATAAACTCACCGAAACTGGGAAAAATATCAAACCACACAAACATGCGTGAATCAGAAATATATAACACAAGGGATAGTAGTTCAATCCACTAGAGGTCGGGCCCTTAGCCACCAGCAAATACTACTGAGCTACTTCAGAGAATACAAATGAACAACAACGTAAATTATATATTAACCATTGAACTCAAGTCTCGTTACAATATGGTCATGCTCTCCACCATATGAGTCCGTAAATTAAAATTATGAGTTGAAATAAACAAAAATCGATTCCCTTTTCTCCTAGCGTCTTTTACTTTTATAGTAAGAAAGAGTTAAAAGATAAATGTGATCCCTCAGGATCGGAGATCCTAAGGGAGTCGCAGCTGAATGCTATCTTCTGACACCCTTCATATTTGGCATTGATCCTCTTGATTTGTCCTTTGACCTGACCAGAACCGACGTGCCCCATTCTTCCTTTGTTGGTTTATGTTGTTCCATCTCTAGGGAACATCAACTGCTCCTTTCATTATTTCTCTGCATAAAAAGGTATAGGAGTTAGTTACAGTGGCTAAACCTTAATCGAAAGTAGTTCATCCGTTTCCTATCACAATCCATCAATATGTTAGTGTGTCAAGATATGAAAGAGATAAGAAAATAAGAAATAGGTGATGGAATTAAGAGTAAATACATACCCATTTCGTAACTCAACATACTCCCTTGCTTAACTCTGTTTCATGTCCTCATGAAAAGTAAAAGTTCTTATGCAGTGCAGTTAAAGAGTAGGCTTGAGAGAAAGCATAAAAAATTGGTCTAAAACCATGATGTTGAGCGAGGAGCACAAAGGTGGGCCCATCCTTTCCTTCAGGAAATTCATAGTCAGCTCGATACCTTATAGGGGGATACCAAATGATGGGGCTCTGAAACTAGCATCCTAACCAATAAGGTTCTTCTCTCAAAATAAGATTGTTATAGGTTAATATACGGGCCGCATAAAGCTTTAAAATTTCTGTAATTAAATTGTTCCCTATCTTTCACACTACGAGTGGAGATCATTCATCTAAGCTTAGATATAGTCAGAGATCTTTCTTAGATGGAGAGGAAATATGATATTCATTTTTGCACAATCTCCTTATGTATGGGCCTTAAATTTTTAATCAGCCCTTCTCGTGTCATTTGACTCTTATGGCTGGAAAACATTTGTAACGGGTGCTTAGCTTCACTTCTCACCCAAAGATTCAATCCATGTTCCTATCTTTGAAATGCATTATAAGCTTTAAACCATTTGAGTTGGTTAACTGCAAACAAAATAAAATCCTGGAATTAAATATCTCCTACAAAAGGGTTAGGGTTATTTTCCACCTCATTCTCTAATATGAAATTGTACAGATAAAACTCACAAAGAAGCGTTTGGACCTTTACACCATGTTGCTTGCAAAAATTTATAAAATCTTCAATTGTTCCTAATTCAATTGGTTACCAGCTCTTATGGCTTTAATTTTCAATAACATATACCATTCTAATAAAAACAAGGCATAATTGGTGGCACAAGACCTACATTCTAGGACATCCGAGTACAGTGAGCAGATGGTGTTTTTCTGACTTATGACTCTATCTAGCTTGAGCTTGATCTTCTCCAATTTTTTCTTCCAGCTTTCTGCATCTGTCAAAAGTATCGCTCTCTATTGTATTCATTTCCCGAAGCTGTTTCTGTAGCTCTTGATATTTTTTCCAGGAAATGGTTTCTTGTTCAAGTCGTTCCAACGTCAGCCAATCTTGTGTCAATTCCTCCTGAAGATTTAGTAGAATGGGGTCATGGTGCGTCATAATGTCTTTGGCTTTTATGTCCACCTGAGTGCCTATACTATAAGAGGATATATCCTTTGTTTGTACTTCTTTATTATAGGAGGTACAAACCTTCATCGGAGTAGTTATGTCTATTAAATCTATATGTGGTCCTTCTTGAGTGATGATTGTTCGAGTAGGCATGAGCTTAGTTTGAGTTCCTGCAACCCTGCCTTCATATAATTCTGTTTGCACTACCACATTTACTATATTAGGGGTATTGTTCGGAACCTTTCCCATTGTGATTTCTTTTATTTTTCTTCAGAGCCTCTTGACTGTCTTACGAAGCTTCTGGTGTTCTTTTCTTAGCTTCATCAATTTTGTTCTAGCTCTGTAGCTTTTATGAGGATTAACTGGTCTACTAATGGTTTTGTTAATAGCTTATGTCTCTAAAGAGCCTGTGTTATAGACATTTTTGGGCACTGCAACCCCAATCATAAATGTCCATAAACTGAGGGCTCCTAAGTCCCTAAAAGTGTTGCTTCACTACCTAAAGGAACAAGGTCAGCTAATTACATCATCTCCCAGAAGTTCTCCACTAAAAACTGCTCAGAAGTGGTCAAAACTGGACCATACGGAATACTGAGTGCAGAGGGTGGGACGCATATCACCTTCCCAGTGTAAAGGGTGCAATGCATATGGGATGGCCCCTCTGTAGGGTGCGATGGGTGATAATGGACAAATGGCAGAGACAATTTGCAACGTGGAAGATCATAGAATCTTCCAGAAGCTTCCCCTCTGACACTTGCCTCTCTGTTTTCGACTAGGGTTGAGTAAGAGATCATCAATCGCCAAGTGGAATCAAGAACTATCAGAGAGAGGACACTAATCAAAACCCCAGAAGATGACTCACCCCCCTACAATCATCTATATATGGATCCCTCATCATAGAGATCCAGAGGTTGGAATCTT
>APFE030499660.1:104695-130106 GCA_000404065.3 Pinus taeda | reverse complement strand
AACTACTCCCCAGCAGATGGAAGAGAATGTTGTAGATAAAACTAACCCGCAAGGGTTAGAAACCATTCCTGATCACATGCAAGAGGACACTTCTGTTCATACTAACCCACAAGGGTTAGAAACCATTCCCAAGAAAATGGAAAAGGATTTTGTTGAGAAAACTAACCCGCTAGGGCTGGGAACCATTCTTGTACAGGTGGAAGAGGATGGATGGGTAGCAGAGAAACTACAAGAGGAGAGTGTCAAAGACACTACCCCACAAGACCTTATAGTGAATCCAGAGTCGCAGAGGGAAGAGGTAGAGATCCTGAGACTTGAAGAAGAATATGGCGGGATTTTTCCTCAAGTTGAGGAACAAACAAAAGAAATCAGAGTAAAATAAGAATTGGTTGGTGTTTTTTCAACTTCAACCTGCCAAGCACTAGACTAGCTGTGAGACCCGTGGAAGAAGTAGCTGTGAAACAAGATTTTACCGAGCAATGTGCAGAGAGAATATGCAGTTGGAAATATAAATCATGAATTTGAGGAAACAATTGCAACACTTACAAAGAAAAGAGAGAAAGAACAATAGAAATGATGCGAAGCCCCGAACTCAAATTGTTTCTGTGGAAACACAGACTAAAGACATGCCAACGACTTTAGCATCTACACAGACATATTCATTTTTTCATATGATCGAGGCGCGAGAGTTTGTCATGTCCACAAAAATTCAGAAGTGGAAACTTACAACAACTCGCTTTCAATGAGGGACCATTCCTTTAGAAGCACACCGGGAAGGAATAAGGAAAACTCGTGAGAAAGTTGCGAAAACAGTCTCTGAATACATAGAACAGATAGAAAAGGAAAAATGGAAGCAAGATAAACAACAGAAGCAAATTGAGGGAATGGAAGAACATGTGAAGTTATTAAAGGACGATAAAGAAGAGATGTTTACCTTAGCACATCAGGCAATGTCTTGTCGCCCCCATGCACATAGCTACGCCTTGTTCCTCCATGAAAATTATCTATTATTTTTTTTAGAAAGTGTTTGCCAAGAGATCAATTATGATATGGAGGATTCAATGCAGTTTTTACGCATCATGAGATGCCACAATATTTTGGATCAACATTTGATGTTTGAATTGTACATGCATGACTACTTTTTGGGCGATGACCAATCATTTAACCTAGTGCCATATGTAAAAGACATTCAACTGAGAGCCTTTACCTCCTATATAGTCAACCAGGTTAAATGGAAAAAGTATTTTGATACGTTTGAAGAAAATCAGGCAAATAGGCCACTTGTCATTTGGATGGAGAATTGTTAGTCTGTGAATGTTTACAACAGACACAAAATCATCTTGGGGATTGAGTGATGGAAAGAACAGATGTTGGAAACTCAACAATGGTGTGTGTATATATGCACAAAATAGATCTTCACTTGTCAGGAGGAGGCCCAGGATAGTTGCCAAAAATGGTGGATGATCTCATCATCAACTTTCACAATACGTGAACCTTTTGGGGCTCCCAATTTTGCTCGGGCTCTAAAAAGGGTACCCCAATATATCGTGTGCATGTGGCTTCGTGGGGTTCGATGGATGGGTTTGAGGTTTCAATTTCCCATCATTTGGCTTCCAGCTAATCAATACACTCCAACTTATGGGGTAAGTGAGGATTGGTGGAAATAATTCATCCAAACAGATGGGTATTAGCCTCTGGGAACAAAAATGTATGCAAAATATGATATTGCATAGGTTCACGCTGATCATCACAACTCTAACCCAGACTTACGCAGGCGACGAACTTTATGAGGACATGCAGTAAGGCGAGTTGGGGGGAAATGTTGGTGGCTAGATTTGCACACTTTTTGTCACCCTTTTACCTTGTTCTTTTTATCCATTTCACACCAATATTGATTAATCGATATCTTAAAATGCATAGGTATACCTCTCATCATGACTTTATGGAATATTGGTCAATGAAGCATAGTCGTAGGGGATTATTACCTAAGTGACTTGCTAATTCAGTTATTTCTCCATATTTAAAGGGAGAATGACTAGGACCATGATTCACTAAACGATGCTATCAAAGCTGGCAACACTATCTTTGGATATTGGTTGCAATGGTGAATCAACCTTTTGATATACACACTGCTATATTTTGACATTTCGTTTCGTTCTGAAAACTACCATGTAATTAAGGGTTGACATTGTTGTGATTCTAGGAGCTGTATTATTGACAAATTGTATAAAGTAGAGTTGTGGGCTGTGAAAGCCATGGCTATTAAGATTCCTTAAGGTTACAGGAGAAATACTCTTAACTTTGAGTCTGTAACAACATACTTGTAATATTTCTTTTATTAATGACAAGCTGATCTTTTGAGCATATCGTGATTCGTAGATCTCACCATAACCCTGACCAGGGAGTTGGGCCCACCCTCCTGACCAGGTGCTGCTAGATTAGATGTGTGTTAGGTTTATTTCTATGATTTTATTATTACTGTGAATGTTTATGTTGCTCTGAGTCCTCATTGTTGTTACTCTTATTTGTTGTTACAATGTTGCTTGTTGTTACACATTGATGAATTTATAGTTAATGTTCAATGTTGGGTAGGGAAATTGTGGCCTACACATACAATGCATGATAGCCTTGAAACAACTGGTAGAACCCTGGGTTGAAAATTAAATGTGGATTGGGTGAATTGCGTGATTCATACTTGGACACCAACAAACATCACAATGAACACATTCAAAAGTTCTGTAGCCAAACATGTAAAGATTGCACCACCATCACATATAGAATCACTAATTTTTGTCATGAACATATATCACATAAACCAAGGTGGAAATTTAGTAGGTGGGCACATGGATATAAAAAATATATCAACATCATTTCTATTTCGTTGAACATAATTTACATTATAGAGTAGAAGTCCATAAAGGTACTTATCTAGACATTATTGATAACTACCTACAACTGATGAAATGTGAGCTACTTTCCACCAAACCATATGATTGATTGTCTTCTATCCTTTGTAATTGAAATTCCTTGAGCTAGACCATGAAGCCATGGTGGAATTATCTCTCTCTCTCTCTCTTAGTCATTACAACGTGGAGTCATGAAAGTCACTCTCCTTCGACAATGTAAATTCAATAAGTGCTCTTAGAATCCCACTAGGCATAGATCCTACCTAAACACTTTGGGTGGTTTCTCAACTATCTTACACAGCACAAATGAAGCCCCCTCATTTCCCACTACTTGTTCGGGGGCCTTCCTTTTCTCAGTTTTAGTGCCCTGTCCAACAAAAACTAGAAAGTAGTTGTGTTTTTGGCTACAAGTGGTGAAAGGAAGAAGGTTGTTCTCCTTCATCCACATAAAATATACTAGTTCCCATCAAACCCCATTTAGTTATAAGTACACATTTAACCATAGGTATTTTCTAAGTTACATTACATAGCACAAGAGAATACCTCCTCTTCTTCAACAATCCCTCAATGTCCTCCTCTTTGAGTGCTTTAGTGCCCTACCTAGTAAGCACCTAGAACACAACTTTATATAATAGTGTAGGTTTTCAGGAAACTTGCATTAAATTTTATTAGACAATTTGGGACCTAGTAATCTTTATCCAGCACTTGATTTTGTGGGTGATTGTTTCTTTCACTCCTTCATGGTTGTCTTCCTTAACACACATACATCTTTGTAACACATTCGTGGGTGTCTTTTCATTTTCCTTCTATACAAGGCCTTTCTCTATTCTCCCCTTGTGGATGATTCAAAGATCAGGGGTTGCTTCCTCCCCATCGCCCCCTTGGGTTTCTTTCTCATTTAATTTCCTACCAAATCTCCATTTTTTTGGGCAAATCAGAAGCTTCTGGTCAAACCCTATAAGTCTTTTGATGGGTACTCTTCCCATGAATTAGATGAAATAGTTAGGTACATCCCATCTACCTTCATGATTATGGGAGTTGTAGCTAAAATACCAACTCCTCCCCCATTTATTGTTTTCTTGGGAAAATTAGAAATCTTTGATACTCTAAATATTTGGCTCAGACAAATAATTTATTGGTAGAGATTATTTCCTAGTTAGGTTTTACACCATATCCTTCTCATTGGATTTTCCCTCTCGTGGCTTCTCATGGTCTATATCAAGGATCCATCTCTCATTAGTTGTTTGGCATACTATATTATAAATATAATTACAATTTTTCAAGGTGTTTAACCCATTTATAATTACATGTCCAATCATGCATAACTAACATAATTACTACAATATCAGTGGGGGGTTAAAGGATGGGGTGTTACATACTCAAAAATATTATTGTCATATATGAAAGTATCATAAGTAATGTTATGGGATTTTATTATCATAACATTTGTTTTGTATGTGTTCACAATCATATGTATACTAGAGAAAAAGTCATTGAGGATTCTTAGATGAGTATTGAGGTCACAGGGATTCCATGCTATAACAACAAATCATTAACAAAAGGAATAACGATAATGATTATACCAACGAGAGTCAGGCCAATACAAGTAACTTCTTCCAACCAAAATTACATCTTATCAATATAAATGCCAAAGGGAGTAGGGTATGTGGACTCCTTTGATTGACTCCTATACTACAATTAATTTCTACTAACCACCCATTAGTGTTTCAAAACTTGGAAATAACACTTTCATATAACCTTATAACAATAAATCAATGTTAAAAAGGAACTTTTAGCTTTTATAGCCTATTTCAAAGGTTATTCATGGGTAAAATATCAAAATATTTTTTAAAATCAATGAAACAATAAATTAAATAAGTTTTAGTATTGTGGCACTCTTTTCACAATGATCATCAACATAAAAAGATAGTGCATATTTCAATCATATGTGCTAAAGCCAACATGTCTTTTAGCATTTTTCCATGACTTCCAATCCATATGCTTATATTATTTTCCAAAATACTTCCATAAAGTTTGGCTAAGATGGGGCTAATCGTAATCGTCTTGTAGTTAGAGGCATTACTTTTATTCCCACTTTTAAAGATACGAGCAATCAATGTTTGAGTCTAAGGTTTAGGAAAACCCTGCTTGACTATTAAAATCAAGAGCTTGTGTTTATTAAGGATGAGGATAGGCCCTCCATTTTTCAATATTTCAAATTCATAGCCTTTGATGTTCTTAGATTTACCTTTTGTAGGTTACTTAACCCGAAACATTATGTCTTGTATAAAAACATTTCATCCTTTCTATGAACATTTTGTTTTTTTTCCACAATAATAGGGGATTCATAAATATTTTTGAGGTAGGAGTTCCATTTATTCAAGGGAGTCATGCTATTCCCTTTAGTTTTATGAGAAAAATTTGCTTCCAAATCTCCTAGGATTGATATTTGATAGATGGATAAGCTTCTCTTTTTATTTATTAATGTAGTGCCCTTTTCCTCTTTCAATTAGGGATTTTATACATATCAAGTCACTTAATGCCTGATTAAGGATATATGATATCTAGACCCGACCTCCAAGGTTAATATATGGAGATACGGTTGTCAAATTATTCCTTCATTTAACCATATTAAACCCCTTTTTGAGACCTTATTCTCATCAAGATATTTTCAACATTATAAATTTTATCCAAATTAAGGCTTTGGATACAAATTTATGCTTATTTGAAAATCCATCTTACAACTACCTTATCAGTGTCCATACCAATTCCATGTGGTATTATTTCTTCCTTTGTGTCTCCTTCATATGATATCATTCCATGTCAACTTACCATGCCATCATGCCACATAAACTTGCCATGCTAACATGCAATGTCAACTTGCTATGACAACATTCCACATCAAAACATTATTGGGTTTCATCAATATCAAGAGGAAAACCCAATAGGCAATTTTTCAACCTCCCTGATCCAGGTGGATTTTGGTGGCCACCCATGGACCCCTAGCACTGTTTCTTTCAATTTCCTTAATTGTAGCACAATTTACTAATTTTGGTAGCTTTCCAGGTCCTGAACTTTTGAAGTCGTTTTGAGTCCCTAAACGAATTTCTTCTTCTTCTGGAAAATGGGAAAACCAATATCTAAAAATGTGTTTGTAGTTGAAAGTTTTATTCCTCAGATAGATGTTCTAATGAGTTATTTTCCATGCCAAATGAAGATTATATGCAAAAAGTTACAACCCTGGGAAGTTGGTGTACCAACTAACCCCCACGGAACCTGCAAAATTTTGGTGCTTCATCTCTTAGGGTTATGTGATGTTTGGGTTTTTCCCTTATTTCTCAATAGTGAAAATTCATGCGAGCCTCATTGTAACACACTTTAGAGGCATGTAGCCACCACATCTCTTCTCAGAGATAAGCTACCATCACTCGAGCTAGTTTATTTCCATTATGCATGACAACAATTCTCACTATTTTGTTATTAATGAATTGAAGTTCAGTTTTTGTTGTAGCTTTGTGTTTTTGTTTAAATATGTATTTCATTTCATTCCTTCATAAATATGGATTAGTGGTATCAGAGCAGTATTATATTTGTTTTTTTTATGTGCATGTCCCCAACGAGGTTAGGCTATAAGGAGTTAGGGCTTGAACTAGTTGAACATTTGCAAAATATTGCTTGAAGAAGCCCTCGAGCAACAAAGGAATGAGATGATGGAGAAATTTTCCTATATCCTTCGGCAGATGCCCACATGTGATGCATCTTCATCCAAAATTCACCTTGGAGGTGACATTCTCTTCAAAGTACAAGTCAAATTTGAAATTCCCATATTTGAAGGCCAGATAGATGCAAATGTCGTAGATAAATTCTTAAATTTGATGGAAGGATATTTTTTGGTTCATTATTTTTCCAATATGGAAAATATTATTTTTTCACTCCTTAGAGCCACCTCCCACATCAAGGACTGGTGGGAAACCTACAATGAGTATAGGGACAAGAGGGAACCCTCACTGTTTTCAGCTGAACCCACTTGGAATTCTTTCCGATATGACATCAAGGAATAGTATTACCCTTTCGGGATATATGAATATAAGTACATAAAATGGACCACACTACGAAAGGGAAGGGGCCAAGACATGCCAGAGTTCACAAATATTCTTCATACCCTTTGCATGAAGTTTGGTATCAAGGATTTTGAGTAGAATATGGTACTCGAGTACCGTGACTATCTACACAAATACATCCTAGATGAGATGGAGTTCCTCGATATATCCTTGCTTGGTTCCTCCTACTAATACATTGTCAAGATCAAGCAGAAATTTAAACAGAAGAAGCGATACTTTGGATTTGTGAATCTAAAGCAAGGGAAAGGCACCCCCAAACTGTAGAACAAGGGACAAAGCCAAGGTGGGGTGACCAAGTAAAACCCATCAAATTTGTAAGCAAAGAAAATACCATGAAGATAAATGACACAAGGAAGTGGTGTGAGTTCCATAAGGGGCCCACTCACAACATAAGAGAGTGTCAAGCCAAGCAATCACTGATGGTTGAGCTGAAGGATTCATATTCAGATGCATGTTCTGAATTTATGTTAGAACCTGACAAGGGGAATGACAAATGAAAATATATTATTAATGTGTAGTCAAGCACAACTATTTCCACCACCAAGATCCAGAAGGTTGAGCCTGAAGATCCAAAGGAAGGGGAGCATCTCTTCCACTCATAGATGTGGGTGAAGGGGTCTCTGATATAATTCATTGTCAACAACGGGAGCTAAAATAACCTCATCTCAACAGAGGTAATTAAGAGGTTGGGCCTACCAACCACACCACTCCCGCAACCATACACCATCGGGTGGCTCCACCAAGGACGATATCTCTATGTCAGTCAATAGTTTCGCCTTCCCTACAACATTAAACCCTTCACAGATGAGGTACTATGTGACATTGCTCCTCTTGAAGTTTTTGATGTATTATTAGGCCAGCCATACTTGTGTAAGCATCATGGTGTGTATGAGTTGTGGCCTCACACTGTTATTATTACTTATGGCAACAAGGTATACATGATACTGGAGGTAGCCCCACCTACCACCATCTCTTTGGTATTTGTTAAGCAATGCAATGATATCATCTCCCAGACTGGGAAATTTGTTTTCTTTTTTATTCATTGTCAAAGAAAGGAGAAGATCATGGCCACATCCATGCCCCCCATGAAGGGTTCCACTGTGTAACAAAAGTAGGTGGATAAGGTCGTGGAAGAATACAGGGACATCGTCTCCTTGCCCACATGGGTACCTTCACACTATTAGGTCAAGAATTCGATCAATTTGACTCTCAGAGTGCCTCTACCCAATGGGTTGAGATACCACCAATATATTTTAGAAAATGAAAAAATCAAGTGGAAGATCTAGGAGTTGCTACAAAAAGGGCACATCCAACCAAGTTCCTCACCTTGTGGGAGCCTGACTGTACTTGTATAGGAGAAGGATGAAACCTAGAGACTCTGCACTGATTTTTAGGCACTAAATAAAATAATTGTCATGAATAGGTATCAAATCACATAGATTGATGAACTTCTTGACTAGATCAAAGGGGCCAAGTATTTCAACAAGATTGATTTAGCGTCTGGTTATCACCAGGTTCCAATAGAACCCAAAGATGTATAGAAGACTGCTTTCAAATCCAAGGAGGGCCTTTTTGAGTGGTTGGTCATGTCTTTTGGGTTGAGAAATTCACCTGCAGCTTTTAAGAGGCTAATGGATGACATCTTGTGGCCCTTTACCAACTCATTCATCGTTATATATTTGTATGACATCCTCATATTCAATAAGAGTTGGGAAGTGCACTTGCAACACATTCGACAGGTCCTTCAAACATTGCAACAACGTAAACTATGTGCCAACTTGGAGAAATGCACCTTTGGTATGAGCTAGGTCCAATATATGGGTTACATTATTAATGAAAAAGGTGTGTATGTGGATCCAGCTAAGATCCAAGTCATTCAGGATTAGCCATCCTTGACCACTCTAACAGAGCTTCACAAATTTTTGGGCCTTGCCAATTTTTATTGTAGGTTCATTTTGGGATTCTCTCATATAACTTGGCCTTTGAGTCATGTTACCAAGGGTGAAGAAAAATAAAATTTTTTCTAGTTCGAGTCCCAACATAAGACATTTGTTGAGCTGAAGCACCACCTCTAATCTGCACTAGTACTCACATTGCCACACCTGCAACAACCATTTAAAATTGAGATTGACACCTTTAACTATGTTATTGGTGTAGTTATCACCCTACAAGGGCATCCAGTGGCCTATCATAGTGAGACACTTTCTAACACAATTCAGAAATACCCCACCTATGATAAGGAGATGTATTCCATCGTACAGGATTGGCGGTAATTGAAACATTACATTCTTGGGAAGGAGACGATCATCTAAATAGATTAGTGACCCCTACAATTTATACATACCCAAGGGAAGTTGTAAAATGGTTAGCATCAGAAGTGGTCCACATATCAACGACAATTCCATTTGAATACTAAATACAAGAAGTGAAACACCAATCATGTTGCAGATTGTGTCAGCCAGCCCCCATTTGCATCATTGACCACTGTTCTCAACTCTTATGGTCGTGAGACCTCTGGATGGCTGCAACTTTACAAAAATGATCTAGAGTTTGCTACCACATACTAGATACTAGTGGATGGAAAGAAAGTTCCATACTTCCACCTCCAGGATGCATTAGTATGCTACCTAGGCCACCTTTGTGTTCCTTCAAGTAAGCATGCTAAGATGATTTAGGAGGTACACTATAGTCAGATTGCATGGCACTTTAGTGTGGAGAAAATTGTGGCCATATTACATTTTTTTTTTATTGGCCAAATCTTCTATGGGATGTTGGAAAATACATCAGATCCTGCACTGTCTATGCCATTTCCAAGCCAACCATTAAGAAGAAAGGCTTGTCTACTACTCTGCCTACTCCTAGTCGGCCCTTAGAATCTATCTCCATGGACTATATGCCTGGCCTTCCTTCTAGCAAGCATGGAAACAAATGTATATTAGTGGTTGTTGATAGATTTTCTAAGATGGCCATATTGGCTACCTACAAGAAGAGTATCATAGTAGAGATCACTATTAGGCTCTTTTTTGAACGAGTGTGGGTACATTTTGGGATCTCGTAGACCATTATATCAAAATGGGATAGCAAGTTCTAAGAACCTTTTGGTTGAGCCTTTGGTCATTGTTGGACACCAAGTTCACCAAATCCACTGTATTCCTCCCCCAAACTGATGGCCAGACAAAGGACGTCAACAAGATGCTTGTGCACATACTACGCATGTAGAACTCTAAGCATCTATAGACATGGAATGAGAGTATTCCCAATGTGCAACACAACTATAACAGATCTCTACATAGCTCAACTAGCCACAACCCCTTTGAAGTGGGCCTGGGATTTCAACTATTATGCCCACTTGATGTTGCACTGTTTTTTTCAACTACACAGGAAACATATTCCCTCTTTTAGTTTGAATCCGAAAAAGCCATCAAGTTTATTAAGCACATTCAGTACATCTTCCAACAAGTTCATGAAATTTTGGAGAAATACAATGCCAAATACAAACAATGACATGATCAATATCAGGCGCCCCAGAAGTTTCAGGTGGGGGGGATTTTTTTGGTTACATCTACAGAAAGAGTGCCTTACTGGAGCCCATCATAATATTTGACCACTCCGATACGGGCCTTACACCATCACTAGGGCTATGGGAGACAACACTCTCGAGCTCAGTATCCCCCCATTCTTTGGATTGCACCCCGTATTCAATGTGGACCGCCTTTGACCATACTTTCCACCATTGCTAGACACATCAAACATTGTTGAGTAGTTGACACCAACAAAGATCAACCCATACTACATTAAATAAAACACAATTGATCAGATCATGTACACATAAATAAAGAACAATTGCAAACATAGGATCAACTTATATCAAGTTTTGAGACTTGGCTAACTCTTGCACTAGGGCAAGTGGCTCACTAGGGACAAAGTTCAGCAAAAATTTTCCCATCTCATGGAGGCACTCAATGCAATGGGGACCATTGCTTCATAAAGGGCGAGGACTAATCCAGGTTGATATTTGTGGCCACTCACTTATTATGCTTGGACCCCTAACACTATTTCTTTAAGTTTCCTTAATTGTAGCACAATTTACTATTTTTGGTAGTTTTTCAAGTCTTGAATTTTCAGAGTCGTTTTGAGGCCCTAAATGATGTTTTTTTGGAAAACGAGCACACCCATAGTGTTTGCAGTCAAAAGTTGTAGTCCTCAAATAGATATTTGTAACGAGGTATTGTACACATAAAATGAAGACCGTATGTCAAATTTACGACCCGAAGAAGTTGGTGTACCAACTAATCCCAATGGGGCACACAAAACTTTGGTGCTTCATCACATAGGGTCAGGTTTTTGGACATTTAGGGTTTTCCCTTGTTTCTCAATAATAAAAAGGTCTGCGAGCCTCATTGTAACATAGTTCAGAGGCATGTAGTGGCCACATATCTTCTTAGAGAAAAATTACCATCGCTTCAGCTAGTCTATTTCCATTCTGCACATGAACAATTTTCAATATTTTGTTATTAATGAATTGAAGTTCACTTTTTTTTGTACCTCTATGTTTCTATTTAAATCCGTCTTTCATTTTGTTCATGCCCAATACTAGATCACTCCCATTAGATAATCACATGATATCTGATATCCACAAAATGTGTCATGTCACATGCCAAATCAATGGCCATGTCACATCCCAAGTTTCTTTTAAGGTTCATGGTCCATCCTAGATGGCTCCATGTATTTGTCACATGCTCTGCCTCACTAACATATAAAAAATTTCAAAAGTGGGAGTTTAAATAGCCTTTAAATGTTCATATATCCAGATATTTAAATATTCAAAACATTCAACCTTTGCCTAACTATTGTACTATGAAAAATCCCAAGTGTATATATATCTAGAACATATAATTCTTTTTGGACTTTTGCACTTTGAAAGGTCCATTATTTATGGATATTTGAATATCCAAATATTTAGAACAAGCGCTTATCATCGAATCTCCTCCCTTTAGTGCCTTTTTTAATAGGCCCTTAGTCACGACCCTATTGGCCCATGTGATCAAGGGCCAAGGAAAAAAATTCATCCCCTTTCCTTTGCTAGCCCTTGGTTATGGCCCCTATAGACCCATGTATCTAGGCCTAGAGAAAAAACGTCAACCCCAAATTTAACAAAGTTACGGGTTTATGATAGAAATTTTCAATCCCGCTTCAACAAAACATATACTTTTCCCAAATGAGCTAAACCTATTACTCATCTTAATTAGTAAATAATAGGGCTTCCAACCCAATACCATATCAACTAAAGGTTAGCATCAAGACCTATCCTCAAATGAAGCATAGTCCTTCTAAGGCACAAATGCAAGCATCCATCTGTCTTCTTATCCCATAATAGGGATGCTTTTTAGCTGCTTTACCACATAGATGCCCCAACAATAAATCTTAGCATTATAAAGGCCAATAAGCCCTAGTCAAGCCTTTTAAGAGACTTCCACTAGCTCACAAGTTCATTAGTGAATTTTTTTTTTTCTCCGTAAAACTATGCTAAATATATTACAAAAATTCAAGTGTTACATCCAAAATACAGAGGGCCGAGGCCTTGAATCTCCATGTGAGATTGCTCATAACTTGCTGGCAGAAATGACCTTGCCTTCCTGCTTGCCAAACCAGCCTAGAAACCGACACAGTGGCATTTCAGCCAACACAGTGGACAGTTGACACATAGGACCCTTAGACTTACATAGTCGACTCATGACAAGAACGCCACGTAGGCTTACAATGACACAGGGATTGAACTTGACACATATACATGCTGAGAAACAGACACATAGAGATGATGAACAGAGAGAAGATGGACAGAGCACCGGGAGGGCGAAGAATCGAGACTGCATTGTCAATCATCATCTGTTTCATACGGCTCGTCTTCCTTCGCAAACTGATGATCCTTCTTGTCTTCCGCCTGCACCGGTTGTGTACCATCCTGGGCGGGCTGCATTGTGGATGTGCCAGCTTCCTCTGTCTGAAGAGGTGGCCGAAAATCTACCCTCGGCACATTCACATCCAGGCTGGGTATCGTTTGCCTTGCCCGAGTCCCGCGAGGATCACTGCATTGCTCAACCGTGATAGACACGATCAGCGTGTTGTCTTCCAGGGTGCAGGGAATGCGGTATCTGATTGCCGGATGTTCCGAATGCCCGCAAACCAGGGGGTCTCTGATGGGCCGACGCGAGCTGCTGCCAGGGATATGCGGGATATCAACATAGGTATCAGGTGAAGCTGCTAACCTCTGTGTTGCCGGGCGGCCCCTTGAACCGCCTCTGCTTCGCGAACCTACTCTGCGACCTCCAGACATTCTGTAAACTGTCAATTGAACCTCTGCAATGATATGCTCTGCAACCTTCTGAATTGGCTCAGGTATCTGTGTGTTATGCGGGCGAACAATGTGCTTATGTAGCGCCATGAACCCCTGTCCTGTCTGCGCATTGAATGGCGCCTGATCCATGGCTGCCTTCCCCCAGAATGTTATCGTCTGCGTCAGTTCGCTCGAGGCCGAGCGGTCTTTCATCTCAGGCGAGCTGCTCTGCGCATTTATTAGCCTGTCCGGGTGGTGTGTGGTGGCTTGTCTAGGCTGACAGCTGCCCATGTGACTCGCCACCCGCCCAGCCCGCCATTTACGCCTGCTTGTCACCCGCATCCGGGGCACAAGTTCATTAGTGAATTATTTAAAACTTTACATCACATATTTTGTGAAGACTCCTTCCTCCGAGTCTTCAATTTGAAATCAAGGCTCTTACTCTTACCTTTAGTTCCACATCATCAATGGGACATAAGTAGTAGATTCAAGGCTTCCCTTTCATATCTAGACTCCAGTCCCAATTTTCATATCTAAGCCATAAAAGTTGTCCCAAGAGGCTAAGGGGCTATAATCCCTTATGTCTTCATCCATATGTTTTCTTCACAAAATCCTTTTGCATCCATACATAAACATTGCAATGAATATGTCCAAAAATTTAGTAGCTAAGCATATAAACATTACACAATCGTTAGAACTAGAATCACCAATTCATGTCATGAACATGTATCACAGAAACCAAGGTGTAAATTTAGCAGGCAAGCAGAAGAATATACATAATTTATTAACATGATTTCTATTTCATTGAACACAATTTACATTACATATTTGAATTCCATAAGGGTGCTTATCTAATCATGATTCATAGCTACCTACATTTGATGAAGGGTGAGCCACTTTGCACCTAATCACAGGCTCTACTATTTGGGTGGTTTCTCAATTGTCTTACATATAACAAAGGGAGCCCCTTCACTATGCACTATTTGCTTGACAACCTTCCCTTTTCCATTTCTTAGTGCCCTGCCCAAAAAAACGGGAAAAAACAGTGCTTTGTCCAAGTGTGAAAGGATGAAGGTTGTTCTCCTTTATCCACATAAACTAATTCTTCTCAAACACCAATGAGCTATAAGTGCACATTTAACCATGGATCTTTTCTAAGTTGTCTTACATAGCAAAAGGGAACTAATTCACTGCTTCAATAGTCCCTCCATGTTCTCCTCTCTCAATATTTTAGTGCCCTGCCTTGTAAGCACCTAGAACACAAATTTATATAATAGTATAGGTTTTTAGGATACTTATATTCGATTTTATCATTCAATTTGGGATCTAGCAATCTCTTTTTAGCACTTAATTTTTTGGGTGATTATTTCTTTCATTCCTTCATAGGTCTCTTCCTTCTCATGCACACTATATCCTTCTCTCTATAACCCATTCGTGGGTATTTATTTATTTTTCCTTCCTTAAGAGACCTTCCTATACTCTCCCCTTGTGAATGATTCAAATATCAAGGGTTTTTTCCTCCCCATCTTCCCTCTGGGTCTCTTCCTTATTTTATTTCCTATCAAACATTCACTTTTATGGTAAAATCAGAAGCTTCTCATCAGAATCATAAAATTATCTCGATGAGTACTCTACCCATACCTTGGGTGGGATAGTTTGGTACATCCCAACTATTGAAACACTTCTTTGAAATTTTTCAGAAAGCATTGCAATTCATAAATAAATCTCTCCGTTAATAAAGAAAATAAAAAATTTAAATTACATAAAAATTAAATCAATCATAAGGTAGGTAGGGCCATAGATCTATAAATTTCATAAGATGGACATGAGTTTACAAAATAGTTTTATACGTGTATTACTATTGAAACACTTCTTTGAAATTTTTCAGAAAGCATTGCAATTCATAAATAAATCTCTCCGTTAATAAAGAAAATAAAAAATTTAAATTACATAAAAATTAAATCAATCATAAGGTAGGTAGGGCCATAGATCTATAAATTTCATAAGATGGACATGAGTTTACAAAATAGTTTTATACGTGTATTTTTTAACGGTCATGGTTCAAAGCTACCTTGCATGTACCTACATATTACATGTTTGAATGTAATTTTATAAGGGCTTCTATCATATACCTGGAAACAAAATTACACTAAGGATTTCGGTTAGTGATGTTCATTATAATAGTATCGTCTCAACAAATGAAAGGAACAAGGGGGATGTTTGAAGCTGCCTAAGATTAAAAAGGAAAATGAAACCTATGAGTGCATGTCTTAAAAAATCCTCATATAAAATTTTGAAGCATTGATACTTCACCAAAGTGCATTAGGCTAATACATAAATGAGGGTTATATATATGAAACATTTTGGAAGTATACAACAAGCATGTGTTCATGAATCATCGTTGTTATAATGTGAATGGGATATGATTATATGCCATATGTTAAGAACCGTCAACATTATGACTATGCCAACTAATATTTATAGAAGATGATCCTCACGTAAATGCACCTAAAAGTGAATAAAAAAGAGTTTAATGATCAACCTAGTGATGATGGTTTTTGGAATATCGTGACAAGAGCTGACATGGAAACAAAATGTAAATTGTGTCCAGGTTTTGACGTTAGTTTAAAGGTGCAATCATATGAAACCCCCTACGTGGCTAGCCACGTAGGCTCTCCGACGTATTGTATATATGGTAAAACCCTCAACTAATATGCTAAATGATCAACTAATACCAAAGACACGAAATTCTTTAACTACCAATACATGCACGCTCAATATATCATAAGTCTTCCAATGTGCCTAGGAGTTGTGTTTGATGTTGGCTTTCAAAATATATACGACCCATAATCTTATAATGAATTTCTTTGAGCCCATACTATCATGATGGCTCATGTCATTTTTGTTTAATATGTATATATTAAATATGAATTGGCCCAAATTCATTAAACAACATACCATTCAACATATAGTCATTGCAGCTTGTATACTCACTCTATTAATACAATCCAAAAAATTATGATGATGGCATCCTGAAAACGCAGTCATGAGTTATAACTCCCTCCCTATAGAGATTATGTTCTTGTGTAATTTATATTCACTCGTGCATTAGTAAAAGTTAACTTAGATTTGAAATTCTTGCTTGCAAAGTTGACATGAATTTTTTTATTACTCAACACGGTTAACCAACATGGTTAACGGGAACAATTAACACAAAGTAGCAAGAAGATAATTTTTTTTCTTATAACAAGCTTAATTTCAATGGTTATTTTGAGGGGTGCCTAATTTCAATGGTTGTTTTGATGGGTGATGAGTATTATGGTTTTTGTTATGTTTATTTGCCTAAAAAAGTTTCCAGATCACTTGTGGTTTAAACATGTTATCTACACATTATTATAATTTTTTGAGACCCATGAGATATATGGAAAGCTTCTTTCTACAATTTTGTACAACATTTTATTTCAAGTTTTTATGATAGGTATGGAATATTGTTTTTAGATACATATGTTGATGTTGATGGCTGGTTACTTTATTTATGTTGCTAATTACTCTTCTATTTTATGGAGGATGGAGGTACAAGGACATGCCATGGTATTTCTAGGGTAGTATAAGGAGTATGTTTTCTTATGTTATTAGGATGTGACCATATGATGTATATATATGTTTGGTTGGAAATGTATTGATCATGAATAAGTCAAAATGTTCTTATTTAACATTCAAAAAATAAAAGATAGGTGGCAAGTAAAGTTAAAGTAAAGTCATTTAAAGATAAAGGAGGGCCCCACCTACCTAAAATTTAAATTAAGAGTTAAATTTAATTTAACTCACCCCTTTAGAGCATTCCAACCTCATAATTCAAATTAAACATAATTTAAACTAAAAGAATAATGAATTCCTAAAGCTAGTTGAACTTCCCAACTGCAATGAATACATATATAAGAGGATGGAACCTATGAAGGGAAACGAAGTCACATTGTGAGGAGAGGTATGCAATAACATAATCAAGTTTTAATTTTCCTTTTGATTTGATTTATGTGAGTTACATAGGCTAATATGTTGGCGATAACAAACCTTTTCCAAGGATAGACAAAGCTAGAAAGCAAATCTTTTCAATTCTTCAACGTCTTATTTAGGTATACTTGATTTTTCTTCAATTTAACTTGTTGAAAGAAGGTCTGTTTTTTTACATCCAATGCTAATAGCCCTTTAATTTTGCAGAGAAAACCATGCAGATTTAAATAATATCAGATTTTTAGAGGAGTTTACATAAGTTGTTTCAGATCTTTATACTATCATGACTGTTTACATATGATTCTGTAACATTGTAGAAATTTAGAACTAAGTCTGGTCAATGGTTTTCATAGAAAAACACCATTCATATTGTTGTCCTCATATTCAGTAATATAAACCAATGTTTTTGCCTCATTATTTTGTGCATATTTCTTTGATTTTGCATATTTGTGTCAATAATTTGTCTCTTAACTTTTCTTCCAAAATTTTATTAATACAAAGCATATGCTCTATAGTGTTTAGAGACTCCCAAGGATTTTAAAACCTTGATTAATATGTTGCTAGTTAAACTTTCATTTTTATTTCAAATCACTAATACTATTTGCACAATGTATTGTTGTATAATATTTCCCATTATTTATTGTAAGTCTATTAATATTTTATTTCTATTGTAGTTTAATTTTATATGTTACTATAATTCAAACAATTTATACTATTAATATACTTGTAAATTCCTATATATACTTTCCATTTTCCTTGGGTATAAAGCAATTAGGCTCAAGTCTCACTATCTCACTTGCCTGGTGAGTTTCAAGGGGTTGATCAATGGAAGCATAAAAAAACTTCTCTCTTGGTCAGCATTCTTTTGGAAATCAAACTAGGGATCTAAAGAGTGATCTCTAGTTTTCAATTAAATGTTTCTTTATCAAATGACCATAAAAAATGATCAACAACTTGATCTTGGGGCTCATGTCAATAACCGAAGAAACATTACTCATTCTTTATTTGGATTCATTATCGACAACTAAAATACTATTGAAGAATTCCAACAAAATTGGGTTGTTATAGCCCAAGATATTGAGTTACAAGAGTAAAGGGAGTTTTTAGAAAGACAATTTTGTGAACACAAACATGAACACACTGCTTGTAGATAATTGATTTATGACCAGTGAGTCTCATTTCAAACTTTTCTTCTTTGAGTTGCTGTGCACTTCCTACCTCGTCTAACCATGTATAAATTCAATTTGAACTCGATTAATGTTGTATCTGTGGTTGGTTGTCCCTTTTTTGAAGGTAATTCATGGGAATATTCTATTGATTACATAAATCACTTCTTTATATTATTCCAATATATTGGGGTTTATGACATATCGACTTCTTTTGACTTATTCCCACGTTCCCTTAATGGAAAAGCTAGAGATTGGTATAGGCTTATAACACATAATCCAAGCTTTGTAGGAGAGAATATTTTTATAAAATTATTATTGATTTCCCTCCTCCACCTAATCATTTTTAGGTTTTTCCTAAATGTCTTTATTGTGACTTTTGTGATGGTCTTTATGACCCATTAAATTGTCAAGTACTTTCAGAGGCCAAAAAGCAGTATAAGTTGGAAAAAGAGAATCCTATCACCTCATATGTATTTGAATTTTTTGATGTTGAACCTATGTATCATAGTTCATACGAGGAAACCATTTCTAATCCATGCTCAATTGATCAAGGAATTTTATTTCATATCTTTCCGTTTAATTATTTGATCTTTCAAACATATTGTAAATCTCGTACATGTGAATGTGACAACAACCACAATACTCAAACTGATGCTGACCTTATTTACCCCATGAACAATGTTATCTTTGATAATCATTATGATACAAGGTCGAATCTTGGTTATGAAAATAAATTTATTGATATGCATGATGTGTCATTTTTAAGAGATATTGATAAATAAGCCTTTACTTTTAATCTTGAAGAGGCCTCATCAATTGGTTTAGTTGAATTTGAAAGGTTTGAGTTTGAAATGTCTATCCTACAAAATATACAGGATCTCATATGCCATCTTGAGCATTGGATTTCAAGTTAGTATCTACCTAAGTCCTCCATTGAATCATATCATTTGGAACCTGACTATTACTCTTTCATCATTTGTGATCAAGAGTGTGAATTCAATGATGATTACGATCACATCGTGACACTTAATGGCCACCTTATTTTCCCTACTATAAACACTTTCACATTCGAGGATAATCAAGCCAACCTCAAGATTATGATTTCCCTTTGTCCTCTCGTGCATACACATGTCATGATGTCCATCCTCAAATGGATTCTGACCTCTCCTACCCTATAAATCATGTTATTTCTGATAATTATAATGACAGAAGGTTGAGTTTTGACTATGGAAAGTTCTTGCTTGATATATGTGATGAGACATTCTTCAATGAACCTGAGAAAGAAGTATTTACCTTTGATCTTAGAGATGTTTCATTAATTCAGTCAGTCAAATATGAAGAGTTTAAATTTGAAACATCTAATGCATACATGGTTTCTTTCGTGAAGATTCTTCAAGGTTGCATTGGTGTTTTTCTTTATGTGAGCCTTGGTCATGATGTGCATGAAACTCTTGACGTTCCTAGTATTGTATACAAACCTACACCTACTTGTTGTCAGGTTGTGCGAGATGGAAAGTAGTTCTTCTAGCTTCTTATCAATCCTTTGCCATCGTATCATAAACATGTTGATTCACATGACATTTCTCTTTTCTTGATTGCCACTCTCCAAGTCACAAACCCTACATGCAAGGTTCAAGATGTGTTCCTCTACGCTAAATTTCATCAAGTATAAATATAAACACATCCCACAGTTCTTCTCGTGTATAATGATGATAATAATAATAATAATAAATAAAATAATAATTTAATGATATATATATATATATATAATATATATATATATATATATATATATATATATATATATATATAATTCGCTTTAAATTGTTTGCTTTTAATCTTTATTTTTGAGCATTGATTTTATTTCCCTTAAATGATTTATGTTTTGAAAGTTTTGTGTTTGCTTTAATCTATTCCTTTTACTCTTTAGTTTTCGTTCTTACTTTTCTTACTTCGAACTTTTTTTCTTTCGATATTGACACAATTGATGTACAACAAGATCTATAATGAGACAAAAAAATCATTCTCTGATGTAATTTACTAAAAAAAAATGTTGTTAACATTTTTAACTTGTGATCAACAAAATCCTTAACACCTGAGGCAAGATGGCCTTTGTTTATATGCAAATATGGACATCCAAAAGGCCTTATTAAACATTATTTTTTCACTGCATTAGAACAAAAATTTTGTAATAGCCTTGAGTTAAATTTCATGTAACAAAGGATAATAAAGGAAAATTAATATCAGGGTCACGAGACACATATTCCAAGCTGAATGGAGGGGAAGCATCCTAGTAGGAATCACTTTCAGTTTAATGATGGCTGTGGAAACTGGAAAAGGAAAATAAGAAATTATTGACATTTAATTATGATAAATAAAGGAAAATAGGAGAAAATGGGAGGTGAAGAGACAAATTTGCATGCAAGGGAAATTAGAGGAAAAATGAAGGAAAATGAAGAAAAAGGAGAGTCAATGATACAAAGGCACTTGAGAATCAATTGAATATTTTTTCCTATCTTTTGAGTAGGTGTAGCAAGGAAAGAGAACAAGAATTTGGACAAGCAAGCAAAGGAAGAAAAAGGACAAGAAAAGGAAACAGTAGGAAATCAAGGAGAAGGTTGGATCAACAACCTCAACAGGAGGATTTGCAGGTAACAAGTTGCATGTGTGATTTATTAGTTGAGGTGTGAATGCATGGTTCATGCATGTGTTTATTTGTTTATTTGGTGTCATTGGCATGGGTTTTTCCTAGTTTAACAATGGTTTCAGCCTTGCCTTTCCATTTCCTGGATAACCATGGGTTGGCGGGATTTATTCTTGGTTGAGCTTTATATTTATGGAAGGTTTTGGAATCGAGTGAGATGGTCTCTAGAAAATTCCCAAGGGGTGGGGTTGGAGATTGTTTTCTTTGTGAATCCCTGGACGGGTGGGTGGAGATAGGAAAATTCCTCAAGGTATGGTGAAGAAATTCTGAGGCATCCAAGCTGGTTTGATTTTGTGATATTGGGACCAATCTAGGTGAGATCACAATAGCTTGAGGGTGGAGGTGGTTTAAGCTCTATATTCCTTTGTTGATTATGTATCAGTTTATCCCATGAGATCCCACATTCACACTTGGAGTACGGCACAAGGGTGATGGATGAAAGAAATATTTTGTTCAACTCAATCTATGGTGGGTTGTATGTGGAAGTCCCTGATTTGGTTATATTTTCTATATGTTAATAAGAGCTATTTTCCTATTGGGATTTATGAGCACTTGTACTCATTCTAATGAGATTTGATGGATGTTTTTTCATGGTTAATATTATGTTAATATGCTGGTTATAAGCATGGTTCTACGATGTGCTCTAGATATGGCTCTTGTTCATGATTCAATAAGTAATTGAATGGTTGATGAATGCATGGGCTAATAAGTGTTGTTGCAAATACTTGAGAGGGAATCAGACCTTCAAGGTGATTCCCAGATGAGGCTCAAATATTTAAGATCAGATATGCATTTACTTGTAAATCACATATTTACCATATGTTTGATAAAATGTCTAGTGTGCTTTGGGAAATCTAGGTCAAGTTCTGGTTTCAAGTTTGGATGTTTAGCATTTTTGTCATGTTAAATATGATTATGGAAACTTACAAGAAGTTTTGGGTAGTGGTCTTGAGGCTAGCTTGGAAAATTGTCTCAGATGTCGGGACTGGTGGCATAGAACAAGGGAATTCAGGCCATAACCACATGGAAGCAAGCCTATTTGTGCGATTGGAGTCCTATAATGCACTCTTTCCTTGTTATGCATGTGTTTAGGGTGTTAGGTAAGTAAAAAAATGTTCTAGCTCAGGGATTGACCACCTAGGGTGGTTTGCAACCTTCTGAGTGGTTTGTGGTCTTTGAGGGATGCCAGTAAAGTTGTCGGTTGGCAGCCCCACTTCCATAACTGAAACATAGAGGTCGGGTCATTTCATAGTAAAAATAACCTCACATTTACCCTTGAGAGCTTGTAAAAGAAGGTAAATGATGGGAGGGATGGTTATAAAGTTGTATCAAAGAGAGGTTCTAGCATTAGACCTCGAGGTAAGAAGCATATCATCATGCACAATTATATGTTTGGCATGCAGGTATGATGGTTAATGGTTTTTATATGCATTGTGGTTATATGAATTCCTATCATTTTATTGTTGTTGTGGTTATATGCATGATAGATGCTAGTTAATTAGTGTGTTCATATGCACATGCGTTGGTTAGTCATATATGATAAGTTAGCTTGTTGTTATATGCATTACAATCATATGCATGATGATTATGGTCATTGAAACTAAGATCTTGATGTTATATGTATCATGCTAATTTGGATTGGACTGTGCAGATGGTTATGGTTATGATATTCATGTATGAGTCGATATATACTTGTGATATTGTGTCATACTAATCTGGACTTACTTATGTATATGAGATAGCCTCCCCTAAACTTCAATAATGTATGATATTGATTATGTTTATATTTGGTTTATCTAACATGGCATGTGTGCAGGAAGAAGAAGATCAAAGATGATGAGAAAAATGTGGATTACAGTTCACGTGACTCTCCTTATAGATAAACTGAGCAACATGGAGATGAGTACTCTGCTGATATAATAAATACACTGAGAAGCCTGAAGGAATAGATCATAAGTTTCATGGCAGATAATGATAGGATAATTTAGTCGCATGAAATGTTTTCTAGATCTCAGGAAAATAAATTCGAGGCTAATGCAATGATCCTTCAAAGCTTGTCGAACTTACAGAGATAGGGACAACCATAGATCAGTCATGGAAAGGAGGAAAGGACTAATGGGGCATATGGTAGTAGGTCTCTTAGAAGGCACAAGTTATACAGAGATGATACAATTAGACGTGGATGATATTTGGATACACCTGATAGGAGGAGTGAGAGGGGGTACTCGCTAGATGAGTTTAAGAAATCCAGGCCTCCTAAATTGATGGTGAGTTGACTACGTCAGAAGATGAAAAAGTGTGGCTGATTCAAGGTGAGAAAATAATATCCAGAGATTCATCATCGGACTTCCATTATCATTCAAGATTAGACAGATTTTGATGATCCTCGGTCATTGGAGGAAGCTATCGGAAATCCGAAGAATTGTTATGAGCAGTTAAAGTGCAAGCCTGGTTCAATCATGAGGAAAATATGACATCTTATATGAAATTCAATGCAACTAAGACAAGACATGGGTCTTACCCTGTGGAACAACAGAGTAAAGGCAATGACAAAGAACCATTAAGGTGTTGAATCTATGGTGGAGATCATCGTAGGAAGAATTATCTTTGTATCAGAGTGCTCAATGGATGTGTGGCAGGCCTAAGATCTATAGTGCACAAGAGGTGTGGATAGTTTGGGGTGTAGGTCAAAGCATTCCCATGATCTATACAATAGTTGATAACATGAAGGAAAATCATCAGGCACCCATCATTGAGGTGGGAGCGAAACTAGAGGTAGAGTTCTAGGCAAAGCCTCAATGCAACTTGTAGTAAAATAAGCTCATGCTCTGAGACTGAGTGATAGAGCAAGTAAAACTGCGTGGAATCACTTTGGGGCTGATGAGTTTACATGGTAGATGATGGATCAGATTCATGCATAACAAATAGTTTTTAGTTATGTCTAGATTCATCAAGGGAATCAGAATCCCTTGAGATATGGTATGTACATGTTATGTCACAAAGAAATGTGCTAGGTACAACAGGTAAGGTAACTGGTATATTGTTATATTTATTATGCACTAACAATTGTTTTTTTATGGTAGTATGATATAGGGAATTGCATGGCAAAGAGACTACCATGAAATCTTGAGGGAACCATGGGGTTGAGTGAAGGTGTTTGTTTCTAGTTTTATGCTTTCAGTATTTTGTGATTTGTTTGTGCTTGATTTGCAGTTTTGATTACATCCGGTGCATGGACATGCCACTTTGTTTGTGGTGTTGTATATCTATTGGTTTTCCATGGATTTATTCTTGTTTGATTCTTGTTCTTTCCTTTTATGTTTTGAGGGTCTTGGGAATTGGTTGGGGATGTAGAAATTCTGTCTACAAATCTAGCTCTGTAGATCTACCGTAGGTTAACCCGATAATGCAATCTAACCAAAGAAAAATACCATAACCTACTTCTACTATCAACTTGTCGAAGCTGAAAATATTTGAGCAAGATCAAGCTGAACACATATAACCAGAAGAAGAATCAATACACATGAAACACAGAAGAATACTTAGGCGAAAGCCTTAGCTAAAATCCCCACTATCTATATTATCATACAAGTTGGAAATATCTCAGAATTACACAAAGCCTTAGCTCTCACAACTAGCCAGCTCTTAGTACACTCCTCACAGATGCTCATAGGAAAAATAGACTTCTCATAAGCCTTCTCCTCTACCCTCCAAGCTCCTATTTCCTTGCATAGTTTCTCCTGGGTGATCCTCCTGTTACCAAGTGTAACACTAATCTCACACACTACTCTAACACGCTGTCAGAACTGTGCAATCTTCAAGGAATGATGCCTTGAATTCATGCATGAGTTTTCTTTATAAGAGAACACATGCAGCTAATTGTACATTGTCCCTGTCTTTAATCTCAACTTGGTCTTTCTCAAAATAGACATGCATGAGTTAATGATGAGAGAATCTTCAGTTATCTGGAGTACACTAGTTGAGTGTATGCATGCATCAACTGACTGATAACTCACAATTAGTTCCTCAAATAATTTGGAACTAATTTAACTGGGCTTAACTCAGTAAACTGAGCTAACTAATTACAACTCAAATATAACTCAATCTTATCTCCTTAATTAAGGGATAATCTCCTTAATTTAAGGGATAATTGTTGCATGAATTCA
>APFE030499660.1:71860-96330 GCA_000404065.3 Pinus taeda | reverse complement strand
TGATATACTTTTACTTCTTAGCTTATAGCCTTTTCTTCATTATGTTATTATTTTGTTATTTTCATCAAGAAAATTACCACTATGAAAAATAAAAGACAAGTGAAACAATATGTAGGCTTGTCGAAAGAGGATATAGACAAGGTTGGCACGACCACTACCTGACATGGGGTAGACCATCCGACTGTACACCTGGGACCTAGGCGCAGACACGGATCGTATTCCATCACAGTTTTGGCCGTAACCTACCTGGGAACCCCATTGCTCTCTTCTTCCAGATTACCACCCAGCGACTTGAGCTAGTGAATGTGGTTCTGCGTTTGTAGGGTTTGGATCAGTCTGTGTTGGTTACTCGAGTTCACAATGGTAGCTGGTGTAAAACCCATAGCAACATGGAGGGCGACCTAATAGACTATTTGGAGTACCCCCTTGAGGGCATCTTCATCTTCGGCAGACCATCTAACAACGATGTGCACTTTCCTTTTAGCAGTGAGCTGTCTGAGGTAATTGCCCCACTTCCATTGCTTTCGGGATAACCCAGTTCTGTGATCGACCTTCTGGAGTTATCTGTGACTTGGCCATCTCTCTCTGCTCCTTCCTTGATGCCATCCTCCCATCTCACTGACCCCAGCCCCTCTGCATCTATACAAGTGGCTGAATCCTCCAGCCTATCCTCCCTCCACCACCTTGTGATTATTCACTACCTTCCTCGTTCCCCGCTCAGCGAAGCCCTCCCTATGCATTCCTTCCCTCCCTTGGAGCCTGCCCAGCCATTTGGAAGCTATACTGCTATTCCCCCCTTCCCAGACACCTACCGGCTTGGATCTGATCAACTTCCTCCAAACCCTAACCCTAACCCTCCAAACCCTCACCCTGAAGATCACCCTAAACAAGGGGAGGTTGCGGAGCCGTCCCAGGGAAAGAAGCAAAGGTGTGCTAAGCCTAAGACACAGGATGTATTCATTGAATGGGAAGAGGATTTGTAGTGGTAGGACACCATGGATATGGTAGCGGCGGTCTTGGTAGGCAGAGTCAGAGGAAGGACCTACTCCGCAGCTAGACTGAAACAATGGGTAGCTGAAATATGGAGCCATAATTTGTAGACCTATCTATTGTCCACAATTTTGTTCATAGATGGTTTTCTCTTAGATTTGCGCGAGCTAATCACACAAAATGGGTTCTATCATCCTACTGGCACATTGAACAAACCCCGTTCATGCTAAGGAGATGGAGCCCGCTTTTTGACCCTGACAAGGAACAGCTCAGGGCAGGGCCAATATGGGTTAGGCTACCTGGCCTGCCCCTGCACTTTTGGACCGAGGAAATCTTCAGAATAATTGGCAATACCTTGGGAACTTACCTAGATTATGACAGATCTTATCTTTCCACAGGAGTCATGGCCTATGCGAGACTGTTGGTGCACCTAGATATCAGAGGATGCTTGCGTGAAAATGTTACCCTTCGCTGGAGAAATTACGATCGAACACAGATTCTGGATTATAAGGGAGTTCCCTTCCACTACAGATGATGTCATAAAGTTGGACACCTCTACAAGTACTGCCCTCTCCTCACAAAAATAAAATCAGGTTCTAGAGGGAAACCCACATCTGCTGAGGGAGCACAAGTGCGGAAGGAACAATCGGATGAAGCCGAAAAGATCAACTTTGAGCTAGATGGACCTAGGCCTAACCTAGAGTCGTCAAAGAAGCATGGTACTTCACCCCTTGGGCCACCTTTACCTCCTCTGACCAAGTCCAAGGCGACCACTGGAGGAGCGCTTTCTTTCGATATGTTTTGTCCTACCTTACTCTCTGCACCCATTAATTTTTCATCTACACTTTCATCTAGTCCTCTACATCCTGGGCCAATCTCTGACTCTGCACATTGCTCAAGCCACCAGATCAGGCCCCTCAATTCACAATTGGATCTCCCTCCCCTTTCCAAGCCTCTGTCCAATCCCTCGATACATGAGATCCCCATCCCTAGGACTGCCCATGAATCTCATCACTACCATCTCCGCTCTCACACCCAAGCATCTATGTCGGATGCCATCGCCCTTTTCATTTCTCCTTACTCCTCTACCCTGAAGCCCACCTGAGGTAGACCATCCTCTCTATCCAAAGAAAAACAAAAGGCAGGTTTGGAGCTAGTTTCTGGGAAAAAACTTTCTCTAGATAGGGTCCTTAGAGCTCAGAGCCCTCCTCCGTTGTTCCCCCCATGAAGATTATTTCCTTCAATTGCAGAGGGATAGCTAGTCCCGACAAAAATATAGCATCGAGGAGACTCCTTCGAAAGGATCCTGATGATTTAGTTCTTCTTCAGGAAACTCTAGGTGTAGATGCTATCATTACACATCTTCTGGAATCCATACTCCCAGGTTGGAAATTCCATGCCTTGGATGTTAATGGACGATCATGAGGCATAGCCCTAGGTTACAACCCTCGCTCTATCAAACTATTGGTAGCTTGGGGAGCAGAGATTAGAATGTTGAACATTTATGGACCCTACCACCATAGAGAGAACTTCTGGGAAAGGATGCTGGGAACCAACAATTTTTAGGTAGACAATCTTATCATTGGGGGAGATCTAAATTTTTCCCTAGGATTCTCAGAATCTCGGGGTCTTCAGGCATAGGCCAACCCCTTAGAGGGATATTTTGAGCAGCTCCTCGACTCTCATCAACTCATCGATATCCCTGTGGTAGAACTAATCCCAACTTGGAGCAACAAAAGAATTGGGGAAGCCAAACTTGCAAGGAGACTAGACTGATTCCTCATCAAGGAACATCTTTTAGAGAAAGGGTACACTTACTGTCAATGGGTGGGATCCAGCGGACTCTCAGACTATTTTCCTATTCATCCTGAAATCTGTGGCATCATCAACAAACCTAGAGCTCCCTTCAAATTCAACTCCTCATGTTTGAATGACATCTCTTACACTAGTCTTGTAACAGACTTTTGGAAGACCTACTCACCAGACATAAATGGACGCATCACTAAGGGATTCATGGCCAATATGAAGGAACTTAAGAAGATTTCCAAGATTTGGGCTCATAATAAGAGATGAGATGATGAACACCAGCTGAATGAAATTGAAAAGGATATACCCAACCTTGAGGAAAATAGTAAAGACACCTTCCCTACGCCCAAGCTCAGGGACAATCTTGTGGAACTAACAACTCTAAGAGGGAAAATTCTCAAGATTAAAGAGGAAACATGGCGACTGAGAAGTCAGGCTATTTGGCTAAGAGAAGGGGATGACAATACAAAGTTTTACCATAAATTTGCAAATGGAAGGAGGGCCATTAATACCATTTGGAATTTAACAAATGAGCAAGGAGCAGTGGTTGACACTTTCCCCCATTTGACCTCTTTGGCCACCTTGCACTTTAAGAAGGTCTACCAAAACCCTCCCAATGCTACCCTTGCTGAGGTCATCAGAGTAGCGCAACTGTTCCCTCGTTTCACTGGTATGGAGGAAGCCAAGCATCTTCATAGTGAAGTTACAATGGGAGAGCTTGAGGCCACCCTAAAATGGTTCAAAAGGGATAAAATCCCTGGTCCAGATGGATGGTGAGTCGAATTCTACTTGGATTTTTTTGAGGTTCTAGGGAATGACCTACTCAAGGTCATAGAGGAGTGTAGGAAATCCGGGTGCATGCATGGGGCCATAAACACCACCTTCATAGCACTTATTCCCAAGTTTGACAACCCCTCGTCCTTTAATGAATTCCGTCCCATCTCCCTTTGTAACTGTCTTTATAAAATCATTTCCAAAATCATAGTCAACCAAATCCGCCCCATCGTATCTGCCTACATCTCCCCTGAACAATTTTCTTGCCTAAAAGATAGACAGTTTCACGAAGTTATCAAATCAGCATAGGAAGTGATGCACTCCATTCAATCCAAAAAGATCAAATGAATGATCCTCAAAGATGATCTCTCCAAAGCTTTTGATAGGGTAATATGGTTATACCTTAGAATTCTCCTTACCCATCTAGGCTTTTCTGTTGGATTTATCAAATGATCATGTGTTGCATCACCAATGTATCCTTTAGTGTACTGGTTAATGGGGTAGCCTCACCCTTCTTTGGTTCTAAAAGGGGCCTCAAACAAGGATGCCCCCTATCGCCTCTACTCTTTCTTCTTGTCATGGAAGGTCTTAGCAGATTGATCAAGGAAATGTATCACATAGGTAGACTCTCTAGAATCAAAGAAATGGAAGATTGTACTATAACTCACCTCCTTTTTGTGGATGATGTTCTTATGTTTCTAAATGGGGGAATTGGTGACCTCACTATCATCAAGAACACTATCAACCTCTTCAAAACGGCTACAGGCATGGCCATCAACAACTCTAAATCCTCTATCACTGTCTCTGAATACTCCCCCCATGAAATAAACTTTGTGTTACAAAGGTTTCCTTTCACACTGAATCAGATAGATGGGGGCCTTAGATATTTGGGATATAGATTGAAACTGCATGGATACAATATTGTAGATTGGATATGGCTAATTACCAAGCTGGAGAAAAGACTCAATATTTGGTACCACAAATATCTCTCCAGAGCTAGTCGACTAGTGCTCATAAAAGCAGTTCTTGAGGCCACCCTAGTCTACTGGATGTCTCTTGCATGGATTCCTAGAGGCATCCTTAATCAAATACAGAACCTATGTAGCAAATTCCTTTGGAAAGGCAATCACCCTAGGAGAATATTTACTTGGGCTAGATGGAACCTTGTATCTATACCCAAGAAATGGGGAGGATGGGGCATCAAAAAATTGGAGGAATTTTCCACTGCACTGGTGACCAAGCTAGGGTGGCATCTACTTACCTCCACCAGTCCCTGGACCAAAATTGTCGTTGCAAAATATATTGCCCCACTCATGCCTTTGGAGTGGATGACACTGCCTAGCTGGAACAGATTAGGGATCTCTAATATCTGGAAAGCGGTTTTGAATGCACTACCCCTTATACAGGATGGTCTAACTTGAAGAATATTCGATGGGGCTTCTATCCAAATTGGTCGAGACCCATGGATAGGATGCAGAAATGCACATTAGCTTCCCCTGGACTTACTCCAGATCCTCACTAAGAAAGGAATCACGCACATAGATCATGCAGCGGATCCAGAAAAATCGTCCTTCCTCCATCAAGCATGGAAGACAGCCTACAACTTGCTCCTCCCTCGTCAATGGCACCAAGCTTGGCACACCTACACTTCTGCCCTTTAGGAATCCCACATTAGGCTCAGGTAAGGGGAGGATGAGATCATATGGGCCATTGCTAAGAGTGGTCGATACTCCCCAAAAGAGAGGTACCTAATATTGGGAAACAACCACATGCCTCAACACATTGATACATGGTGGAAAGACATGTGGAAACTGAAAGAACCTCCCCATACTAGACTACTCATGTGGTCTATACTATAAAAAAAAGGTGCTGACTGGTGAAAACTTGATTAAAAGAGAGCAATATGGCCCATATTAGTGTTGTTTTTGCAAGAACAATTCTGAATAACTAGATCATTTATTTTTGTCCTGTTCAGTCACTATCAGCCTTTGGACCTCCATCCTTACCCACCTTCACCTGCTTATTATCTGGGGGGGGATAAACTACAAAGGAAGCTTGGGCAAATTGGTGGACATCTACTACATTGCCCAAGACCAGAAACCTACCCCTTCTCATTTGTTAGGAAATCCAGATAGCTAGAAATCGCTACATCTTCCGTGACACCACCCCTCATTGGACTTCCATCTCAGCTAGAATTATAGCTGACTACAACTATCTCCCTGAGGACTTGGTTGCCACACCTCCTAGGAATATAATTCCTAATTCCATAGATCATTCATATCCTGGGCATTCTTTGATGCCTTTGCACAAGATACAAGATGTGGTGGCAGGGCTATACTTCACATTTCAAAAAACCATTATTATCATATTCAAATGGGACTTGGGAATGACACCAATAACTTGGTTGAAATCTCGACAACATTCTACCTCATCAAATTTGCTATAGAAAAATATTTTCATAATCTG
Organism: Pinus taeda; assembly: GCA_000404065.3. Lineage (NCBI taxonomy): Eukaryota > Viridiplantae > Streptophyta > Pinopsida > Pinales > Pinaceae > Pinus > Pinus taeda. The sequence goes on along the minus strand of APFE030499660.1, from coordinate 90,294 downwards.
CAAATCTTTGGTGATTCCAAAATTGTTTGTGACTGGATAAACAAAACCATAACCTGTCACTCATTCACATTGGGACATATATTGGATGAAATTCATAGGTGCATCACTCATTTTGACAATTCTGTTTGTCATCACATCTACAGGGAACAAAACACCATCATTGACCGACTTTCCAAAGTGGCAACGATCAGGCCACAAAACATCTAGATGACACAAGAGTAGTGGGGAGATGAACATTTCTAGTACTACCACCAGCCATATGTGGACCATGCAAAACAGGCTCAATAGGAGCCTGAACTTATGAAAATCAAGTCTCACTTACTTTGTCTATTTTGAACTATGTATATATATAACAGTACATGTTTTTAGGAATACTCTCTGCGTAGAGTATGATTAATTTTGATGTCATTTATGCAGTACTATTTAAAATAATGTCTCCCTGCGTGGAGAACTTATTTTGGGATCTCCAAATTTTGAAGTAGCACACAGCCACATCTTATGCATATGCAATTTGCATCTACAACATGTAATTTTCCTATTAACGAAAATTACTATTTTCCAAGGGGGAAAAATATGCAGGCTTGTCATCCAAGGCCAAAACCTCTCGTCTCTTGAGAGGAAAGCCTGATCAAAATTCTTCTTCTAGATCTTCAATTGATGAGTACCAAGACCATGACAAAGACCCTTGACTCTAGTATTCTCCCAAGAACCTTGTCGCTAACCTTGATGTTGTGCCTCTTCCCTTTCTCGACTTTCTTCTTTGATCTCAAACTACTTTCCTCGACTTCTTTTAGAGAAGCTCGGTCTCTATACTTCACACTACTTCTTCTCAAGTTCTCCTAGAGAAAACTGGTCTTTATGATCTCACTTGTTTTCTCCAGAGAATATCACTCTCTAGATCTCTATCTCAGCTACCCAGAAGAATCCTTCCTCCGCTCCCTCGGAAGAAACCTCCTCTTCACTGCCCCAAAAGAAACCTTCTTTGATATGCCCAGAATAACCCTCCTTTGCTTTCCCAGAAGAAACTTCCTACGCTTTCCCATAAGAAACTTCCTTCGCTTGCCCAGAAGAAACTCTCCTTATTACTTCTTCGCACTTCTCTTTGTAGCCCTTCTTCTTTTCACTTCTTCATTGAATGTATGTCGAGCTACTTCCTTCTAGTTGAGGCCAAATTAGGCTTTATAAACACGTCATCTCATGTCTTTTAGGCTAACATGATCACTAGAGATTAAGCCGACTTCTTCTAGCACATTTTTCTATCATTTTATGCCGACTTGAAGAGGATAAGTGACAAGGTGTTGGAGGATATTTTACGTAGACAAGTTTGAATCTATAAAAAGTGTAACATGGATTCATTACATTACAATGAATCTATCATTTTATGGCTAGATGAAAAATAATTCCTAAAGACTCTCAATGGGAGTCTTGACTAAAAAAGAGATCTTTTGCTCATGAAACCCATGAAGCAAGTCAATATAATAATTTTATTTTTCTTATTTACATCTCATTACATAAAATCATAATTACATGTCATTATGAATACTCAACCTAGTTACACTTTTCAACACTCCCTCTTAACTAGGGAGGTATTCATAATGGTACTTAGACTTTCTCAATTTGAATAATTTCTCATAAGAATAATTTGGATTGGTAGCTCATTTGTATAACATAACATCAATCATCATTGTTACATAGCAAGGACTTCACTAACAACTCCATATCTCCACAAGGTCTGACCTTAATGCTGGCGAGACCAATAATTTATACACACACTCATCATTGTCTCTCTCGGAACATCCCCTACCTGGGTACTCAGTGTGTGTTCCATGAGGATTATTCTTATCTTGGACTCCCAAACCCTCAAATAATATCAATCCTTGATGACTATTCTTCTATTAGATGCCCTATCTCATCCTCAAAGAGTATAAGATTCAAAATGATTACCCAATCCTCCATTCTGTCTTCCCATGTGAAGACTAGAATGACATTTCTATCTCTCGCTCTCAAATATGGAGGACATATTCCAATAAAGGAATGTACTCCCATTCCTACCAAAAAGGAATGTACCTAAGCTCCCTCTTAGATTAGGAATCTCCAAGTAAGAAACTTCTTTTCAGGCTCCCTCTTAACTAGGGACCTACAATAGCTCCTCATGTGGAACAACCAACTTCTTGAAGAACTCTCTCCTTCAATGTCATAAATTTATTTTTTCATGGAGTCTTCATCTTTTGGGGACTTCTTCATAGGGCATAGACCATCCATCACTTTCATCCATGATTTATTCATGTCTTCATTTTATCAGAAAGTGATCCATCAGTTTTCCATCTGGCTTTGCTTCATGTCATTATGCTTTCATGCCATATTTTTCGAAAGGACTTTACATCCTTCAATCTAGTCCTCTTTGAAGTCATCCACAGATCTTCCCTTTAGCAATCCTACATAATCCCATCCAGATATTAGTTCAGAAATAAGAGATGAACTCCTTAAATCAAAATTACCATTGTGATGATCTTTCATCATGACATATTCTTATAGGTATCAACATCCTGTATGCAGATTGACACATTTCCCAAATATATCTACTTTCAAGGGTCTTCATATTTTTCCGACTCCTATCAAAGTCTTCATATCTTTCTGGAAGATATTCTAGCCAAATCTTCTTGGTCTCAGATGTTGAATGCCTTCTACCTTTGTTTCATATTTTCATGATCTCCTTTCTTTTCACACTCCATTATCAAGATCTTCCAATAAGAGTTCATCAATTATAGTCAGCTTCCTCATGATTCATATTATGATGATTTCATCTAGTGTCACCTATGATTTTTCTGAAATATTTCAGAGTAGGAGATCCTTTCTTTTTTTGATCATATTTCCCAATATTGAAATAGTGATCCATATTATCTACAACCATATGACTTGCATAATAGCCTATTTAAGCATACATACCTCATCTTTCCTTTCGGTCATCTAGACTTCCTGTAGCAGCTTCATTTGAACAAAAAAACTTGAACCTTTAGACCTAATTTCCTTTTATGTCATCATACCATCATCCCTTGAATCCCATGAGTTGGAATTTCTGATGAAACTCTAGCTTTATTTATAGATTGGTGAATCCTTTGATAAGGATTCCATTAGAGAAATTTGAGGATCTTTCATATCCTCACCTGGCAGATGTTTCCTTATTGACTATAGTATGATGATCTCAGTCGATGATGTCCTCTATTTATTTTTATAAGTACTGCTTGAGATTTCAATGAGGTTTCCAAGATCACTTATTCAATAGAATTTATTCAAGACATTCTTTCTACTTCCCATGTCAAGAGCTCTTACTTCTAATGCTTCTATCATGATGCTATTTTCTAATTCGATGCATCCTATCTTATTTACGTTGCTTCATATCCTTAAATTACGAGTGAAAAGTACCTTCTTGTGAAGAATATCATCTCAGTCATAGTATAGATCCTTTACTTATTCATTCGTAAACTTCTTTCTCTCATGCTCTTTCACTTATTCATTAATGTGGGCTTCTTTCTTGTCCCTTTTACATTTAGGACAATCTCTTCTATAGTGCCTAATATTCTGATAACCATAACATCTTTCCTTAGCCATGTTCTTCTTTTTCTTTGGATGACCAAACGTTCCAAATTTCCCTTTTCTTCTTGTCACTAATTGATCCCTTATATCTGATCTTTTGTTACATTCTTTATTCAATTTATCTTCTTTTGCCTTGCAGAGAGACCATAATTTGATGAATGGGATAACTTCCTCTTCCTTAGTAGATATCAGGTTATCTTGTTCATCAATCAATGCATTTAGAATAATGGATTTCATTTCATTACTAGATACCATCTCTCCTAGATCATGAAATTGACCTTTTATTTGAGATGATTTTGAAAGGCATGACGATATCCCTTCATCCTTTGTTACCTTAAATTTATATAGATCCGATCTAAGTGATAGGATATTTTCTATCTTGCTTTTAGAGAAAATTTCTACCAACTTATCATATATTTATTTAAATGTCTCTAGCTCAGCTACATAGGAAATGAGAGAATCTTTAATGGATTCCTTAAGACTCTTTTGAGCCTGATATCCCTTTCCATGTATTCAGATAATGCTTGTTCTTCGCATGGCTTGGGGACCTTTCCATGGACATGATCAATGACTTCATTTACTTCAAGGACTATGTCTATGCTTCTCTTTATGCAAGGAAGTTTGATGTCCCAACCAACTTATGATTCTCCTTGAAACATGAAGTAATTTTTACTAGATTAGATAATAAAAAGGTACTTACTTGTGAAGATAGAATCTTCAACTTGATAACGAACTTTTTTCTTCAGATGATCCTTTTAAGAAGGTTCTTTCTTCGATGAGGGAAGACTGCCTTCTTTGGGATGATTTTCTTCAATGAGATTCTTGCTTCAATAGACAGAATATTACCTTTGGATCTAACCTTCTATAGATTTGAAGATATTACACTTGTTTGGTGATGTAAGAGTGATGATATCTGAGGTGCTTCTAGGATTTCAGTATTTCTACCTGCTTCCTTCTTGAAGATAATTTCAAGACTCTTGCTAGAGTATAATTCTTTGATCTAGGGTTTTGGTAGATCTTGATTTCTTTCTTGGTGTTCTTTGATTTGGTCCTTCTTTGAAGCTCGATTATCGTGTGTCCACTTTCTTTGACTTCCCCTTCTTAACTTTAGCACCTCTGAAACCATGTTGAGAAATCTAGGGCATGAATAGTTAAAAGATTTCTCTTCTTGATAATTTCTTGTGATACACTTTTAATTCTTAGCTTATATTCTTTTCTTTGTTATCTTATTATTGTCTTCTTTTTATCAAGACAATTACCAATATGCACAATAAAAGACAAGTGACAAAATATGTAGGCTTTTCATCTAGGGCCAAAACCTCTCACCTCTTGAGAGGAAAACCAGATAAAAATTCTTCTTCTAGATCTTCAATTAGTGAGTAATAAGACCATGACAAATAACCTTGAATCTAGTATCCTCCAATGAACCTTGTCACTAACCTTGATGTTCTACCTCTTCCCTTTCTCAACATTCTTCTTTGATCTCGAACTGCTCCCCTTGGCTTCTTATAGAGAAAATTGGTCTCTTTACTCCACACTGCTTCTTCTTGACTTCTCCTAGAGAAACTCGGTCTCTATGATCTCACCGATTTTCTCTAAAGGATCTCGGTCTCTAAATCTCTATCTCGGTTACCTAGAACAAGTATCGCAAAATAATCCTTCCTTTTCTACCCTAGAAGAAACCTCCTCTTTGCTACCCCACAAGAAACCTTCTTTGATATGCCCAGAAAAATCCTCCTTCGCATGCCCAGAATAAACTTCCTTCACTTGCCCAAAAGAAAATTCCTTCTCTTGCCCAGAATAAGCTCTCCTTATTACTTCTTCGCACTTCTCTTTGTATCCCTTCTTCTTCGCACTTCTTCACCAAATGTATGTTGAGTTACTTCCTTCTAAGTGAGGTTGAGTTATGCTTTATATACACCTCATCTCATGTCCTTTAGGCCGACATAATCACTAGAGATTAGGTCGACTTCTTCTAGGATGTTTGTCAATCATTGTAGGCCAACTTGAAGAGGATAAGTGAAAAGGTCTTGGAGGATATTATACATAGACAAGTTTGACTCTATATAAAGTGTAACATGAATTCATTACATGTCAATGACTCTATCATTTTGTGACTAGATGAGAAATAATTCCTAAAGGCTCTCAATGGGAGTCTTGACGCAAAAACAAAATATCTTGCTCATGAAGCCCATGAAGCAAGTCAATATAATAAATTTATTTTTTTCTTTACATGTCATTACATAAAATCATAATTACATGCCATTATGAAGACCGAACCTAGTTACTACATTCTCAAAAAGTATTGAATGCCACATGGTTACCCAATCCTCCATTCTTTCTTTCCAAGTGAAGACAAGAATGTAGTGTATATCTCTCCCTCTCAATTAGGGAGCAAAAATCCACCAAACCAAGCTTGTTCATTAAGTATACAAGCTTCTTGTTCGGATGTGATTTTTTCAATATGTCAGGTACATGTTCGTCAGTGGAGATACACCATAGCTTCAACACACCATTTTGTACTAGCTCTCGAATATAGTGATACTTATTGTTGATGTGCTTTGTCTTTCCATGAAACATTGGATCCTCAAACAAATGAATACAATGGTGTTATCACAAAATATCACTATAGGGTTCATTGGTCTTTCAAACAAGTTAGATAACAACTTCCTTAACCATATTGCTTCTCTGATTACTCCACATGCTGCAACATAGTCAACCTTAGCACTACTTAAAGCAACGATGTCTTGCTTTCTACTCATCCATGAGACCATAGAGGATCCTAAACTGAAACCTCCTCTCGTAGTGCTTCTTCTATCCTGTTCACTACCTCCCCAGTCAGAATCTGTATAACCAATCAATTGGACATCATTTCTTCTATTATATTTTAGAAAGTAGTTGATGGTTCCTCATCAGTTAAATCCATATCCTCTTTACCTTTCCCGTGGCTATGTGACGAAGGAACACCTTTCCCTCACTAAAGATCACATCATAGTCCCTATCCTCAACCATGGAAACATATACCAAGTTCTTCTTCAACCCAAGAACATACATAACATCTCACAAAGTGAACCTGACTCCCTCTGAAAGGTAACTGTACCCAACCCGGTAGCACTATACCTCCCATCATCACCCATCGTTATATGCATATGGAGATCCTTCTCCTCCAAGTCACTGAAGAGATCCTTGTTACCATTCATGTGGAAAGAAGCTGCATTGTCTAAGTACCATACACTACCCATCATCGATGACACCATGCATGCGATGAGGGTAAAGTCCAATTCAAATTGTGAGGCAAGAGCCTCACCTACCGCTCCTCTTGAGGACATCTTCTTGGACTTCTTAAGTAGACAATTTGTAGCTAGATGTCCCAGCTCATGACAATGAAAGAACTTTACTTTTGACATGTCCTTCTTCTTGCCTCCATGACAAGAATCTAATTTGGAATGGGACACCTTCCCCTTCCATTTCTTTGCCTTACCCGCTGAGGCACAATTTTCCTCATCATAATTATTTGATGAGGATTCGTCTCTAGTGTTCCTATGAATCACTTCCTCTACCAAATCCAACCATAGTTGTTCCCAATCTAGAAGATTCTCCCTCCCATTGATAGATTCTTGATAATTATGCCAACTCTTGGGGAGTCCAAGAAGAGCTAGGCTCACCATATAAGCTTGAGCAACATTAATCTGAACACTTCCAAGATCATCCCAATAATGAGTGAACTTGGTAAAGTATTTTGGAATAGAGTCGACCTTCTCCATCTTGATCTTTCTGAGTTTGTCCTTCAATCCCAAAATCCTATGGTCATTTCTATTCTGGAATAGGTCTGTCAATGCCTTCCACATTGAGTATGGAGCTTCCTTTCCATGGAGACTCGAGAAAATGTGATCTCGAACTTCCTCAAGGATAATATACCTCACCTTTTCCATACAATTTCTCCATTCAGCCAGATATTGATCATCCGATGTTGGAGCCTTAGGAATGTCTTGAACAATGAATTACTTGAGGTCATTGTCTTCCAACACTTCTTCCATCATGTCCTTCCATGCTATGTAATTCAAGCTGCCTTCCAAGACATACTCAAGTCGCAACCCGTAGAAAGAAGGATCTGAAGTATGAATTGTAAATTTGATTTTCACCTTCACAACAAAATCAAAATCTCATCTTCTATATTATCTTCAGCTCCCATACCATGTAGATTTTTCTGTAGATTCAAAAACTCATGTTATATACTAAACCATAAGACAAGAATCTACTCTACTCATTATAGTGGAAACCAATAATGATCGATGAAAACAATAATCAGAAAGAGGAAGAACATAAATTGCACATAGCAAAATATTTCTTTGGGGAAAACAACTGCTCAAAACCCTAACTATCTATATTTCATTAAATAGAAGATCTGAGAAGAGAATACAATGCTTGTTCACACTATAACAATCCCTGCACAAGTATGATCTAACTCTCTGCCTCACAAGCCCACTCTAGCTAACAGTTAGCCAATTATGATGCATGCCAAGCCCCTACTTCCTTGTGCAATTCCTGAGAGAATCAACCCATATTTAATTGGGAAATCCTTCGTCCATAACCGCGCAATCTAAACTTAGGTCCTCCACTGAATGTATGCATGTTCGACGCAACCCAACTTGGCCTAGATTTTGATGAAGACTCCACATTTTGGGGAGTAGAGTGCAAAGTAAAAGATGCAACGGGGTGCTAAAATGGATCGCACAGTAGATATACCGTGTGGTATATGGGCTTTGGAGCAGGTCAAAGCCCCTCCCTTTTTGTAAAAGAATGTAATGTTGTAAATGATGAATGGTTTTTCGACCTTAGTAGCTTGTATTATGGGAGTCCATAGTATATGGACCATGGTATTGCAATGATATATCTCTCGATGTAATAGTATATATATGGATGAATAATAAAGAGGAGAACCATCATCTTATGGTCTAAATCTGTGCTATGGTTGTATCTTGTTGATCTATAGTTTGGAAGGAGGGAGAGGCTCTACAGTTGAGTGCGCAGAGGACTGAGTCCACAACTTAGTGCGCGGACTGCTTGCAGATGAGTGTGCAAGATAAGAACTATTTGTTGTACAAATTCTCTATTATAAGCAACAATTATTATGGACGTGGTCCCACAATGTGATAAACCATAGTAAAATATGTGTCTTCATGTGTGTCTTTGCTTATTATATGTTGGAGCATAACACTTTTATTAAAGTTTCATTTTATTACAACGCAGTAATGATTATGGGTTTATATGGTATGTTTTGAGTGATGAATGTAATGTGACAAAGTAATGTATGAATGTGAAGTAATTTATGTGTGTTAAGCATAAAGAACATAAAAATACCACATCACATCATCCCTCAAGGTTGCATAAACCTGGTTCTGCATCCTCCCATAGTCACTTTGGGTGATATTGTGATCTTCTTGCAAGTCGTTTCCAAAAGGGTAGATGATTGACGGCTTTGTTGGTGCGCTATAAAGGATCGAGCCTAGGTCAGCCAAACCTAAGCCAAAAAATAGTTTCATTTCCGAGATCGAGATCTGTTTGAGGGATATGTTTATGTGGAATCCATCGAAGAAATAAATTCTAGATTGGGTACAATAGAGGGAACAAGAATTTTCAGATTAGAAGAAAAAAATTCCCTCATCTATCATCTAAAAGGTGGTTACAAAAGTATATTTTTGAAGATCAATATGAAATTTTCTTCAGTTCATTTTTTGAGTTGTACAAGTGGATATCAAGGTTGACTGAAAGAAAAGACTATTTTGAAGGAGATAAACCTGAGTGGACTCATGAATTGATACAACGAATCAAGAACATTGACAATATAGTTTCAAGGGACGTTGATTTCTGGATTGATAACATTTTAGGACTATTCATTACTAAGTTCACGGTAGACTCGATTGTGTCCTACAGCGAAGCAGAACGATAATTTTTAAAAGGATCGCAAGGTAGTACTTGAGATCTCTGAAACTCTGGATTAAGACGCTTTTGTGTGAAAAAGGAGTTTTACGAATGTAGTCATATTATTAGTTTACTTATGTTTGGGATAAGATCTGAAGAAGAGACTGGAATAATGAAAAGTGGAAAAATATATAAATAAACACTAGAAAGACCTCTTGTAGAAAAGATTCGAAGACTTTCATAAAAACTGACTATATCTCTCTTTTGAGTGAATTTGAAAGCGAAGAAAGCCTCCCTAAAAACCCCGAAGTAACTATGTAGTATTTTCCCTTCTAGCCTAAAATTTCACCGAGGGCGGAATCTAGTAATAGTCAAGGTAATTTTGGTTTTCACCGTCCCCTTGCCCCCCCTTAACCCCCACACACGTCCCCTTAAGAATCCCCCTCCCCCTCCTAAAACAAATATTGCTGATGATATTAAGCTACCCATTTTTAAAGGAACTAGATTGGAATATCTGGAACAATTCTAGTTTTTATGTGAAGCAGTATGGACAATAAAGTAGGTCTATGATGAAAATATAAAGAAGGCACAGCTTGTCACGAAATTCCGAAATCAAGCGTTGAAATGGTACATGAAGTATTCAAGCCATTAGATCAGATCATTCATAGACATTAAAACAACATTGGTAAAATAATTTAAGAAACCAAAGTCTAAGTTGCAGTGTATCCTAGGGTTAAAAGAAATAAAAAAAAGGCCTACTGAGTTTGTTTGAGAATTTGACCAGAGATTGAAGGTATTATTGGATCAAGTGAGCTTCAACATATACCACAACAACATAAGGAATGGTTTATAGTTGTGCTGCTACCACATATCAGATTTCCTTTGACACAATAGAAGGTATAAACTCAAGTTGAAGCTCTAGAGTTGGCGATTAAATTAGAAGCTTTTCCTATAGGAGATAACAATGCCGATATGCAACAAATTCAGAGTAAGTTGGAAAATTTGAATATGTAGTTACAAGATATGAAGAAAAGAAAACAAGTCAAAGAAAAAGTGTGGTGTACAAAGTGAAAATCAGAAGGCCACTCTAAGGAACGATGCCCTCTCCTCATAAATTACATGGCTAGTGGAGCACTGGATCCTTTAAATGCCAGATCCAACCTATGGTGCAAGATATGAAAAATTAGAGGCGAACACTTCTAAGAAAATTTTTATTTGTTGTAAAAATATGTGAAGACTCCTAGGGACATATATTGCAAGTTTTGTAAATCGGTAGGACATGATGAAAACCATTGTCGAGCTTATGAACTAATGATGGAGCGCAATGCTCACACTTATAGAATGCAAGCAGAGGAACATGGACATGAGGATAATGGACAACACAATAGTCGAGATGGTTATCAACGAAGAGGTTGAGGTGGCGAAGTTGGTTTAGGACATGGACAGATTATTTTCTATAATTGCAGCCAGCCATGAAACTTTGAGAGATTATCAGAACCCCACTACAACATGTGAGTATTGTAAATATTTTAACCATGTAAGTGAAGAATGTCTGGTACTTATGGGAAAAATTCAAGAAAAGGGAAATTAGTAGTTGACATAGAATATCCAAGTGATGATAGACAAAGGAAGAATTGATGACCCCTGAATCAGTATTGCTACTAGAGGTGGAGCTGCAACTAGTGATGACAAAGTAAATGAAAAGAAGGAATCTAAAACTACATGGGTTAGAAAGAGAACTGAAAAATCTCTCGTCTTTGATATTCAAAAGGAAAAATAAGTGTTTATGGAAGCCAAGTGAAGCTCTATGGATGTTGCAGCTTCGACATCTATTGCATAGCCGAAACAATAAAGTAATTGTGACATAACATCAACATCAAGATAGAAACAAGCTTTGACACAAGATTAAGATTCAGCGAACCAAGAAGGTATTTTAAATTCTTTTATGCAAACTTGTATGAAGTTATTAAGAGATCAAAAGGTTGTAGAAGGACTTTAGGAATTGATAGATTCATGTGCATCTAAAGAAATATTGCAAAGTGATTTGTGCGCAGTTAAATATTTGCATCAACAGAAGAGAACATGAAGAAAAAATAGGCTTAGTGCGCAGATAGGAGAATATGAGATGGATCACATTATTTTAGATATGCGATCTGAGGCCAATGTTGTGACGAAGCAGACATGGGAGTTAATGGGTAAGCCGAAGTTACAGTGGTCACCTATTCAACTAAGGATGAAAAATCAACAAAAGATATTCCCCTTACAAAGACTATCAGGTGTAATAGTAGACATCGAAGGGGTTTGCACTATAGCATGATGCGAAGCTAGTCAAGCAAAGACCTTCCAGATTGAATTCGAAATATAAGGAGAAAGTAAAAGTTGAGTTGGATAAGATGATAACAGTAAGAGTTATTGAACTTGTGGAAGAATTAGAGTGGGTAAGTCCTATGGTTGTACAAGAAAAGAAAACTCAAGGAGAAATCAGGATCTGTGTTGATTTAAGGGAGTTGAATGATGCATGCTTACATGATCCTTTCCCTACCCCTTTCACAGATGAATTATTAGATATTGTAGGAGGTTATGAAGTTTATTCATTTATAGATTGATTTTCAGGATATCATCATATTAGAATTGCACCTGAAAATCAACATAAGACCACCTTTGCTACAAAATGGGGATCATATCAATACACAATGATGCATTTTGGACTAAAAAATCCCCCTTATATATTTTCAAGAGTGGTGTTTGCAACTTTCAAAGAATGTATCCACAAATTTCTAGAAGTACATTTTAATGATTGGACAGTGTTTGGGTTGTTAAGCAAACATACTGGAAGTTTAAGACTTATGCTTGATACATGTAGACAATACCAAATCTCCTTAAACTTAATAAATGCTTATTTTGTGTACCTTTTAGTATATGTAGGGGCATATTGTTTACAAGAAAAGATTAATGGTAGACCCTGTGAAAATTACTATCATTGTGAACTTACCTCCACCAAAGACAGTAAGACAACTTCGCACTACATTGGGACATACTGGGTGTTATAGGGAATTCATCAAAGGGTAGGCGCAGATCACTGCGCCTATGGAAAAATTGTTGAAGAAGGATGTCACTTTCCAATGCGATGAAAAATGTCAAAAGTGACTTGCCATATTGAAGGAAATGATGGTAGCTTCTCCTATACTAGTATTCCCTGATTAGAATAAGCAATTTCATGTACACGTTGATGCTTCTTATATAGATTTGGGAGTGGTACTGGCACAACATGGTGCAGGAGAAATTGATCATCCTATAGCTTTTGCAAGTAGGAAACTATCTAAATCTTATAAGAATTGCACAACCGCATAAGGGGAAGGATTGGAAATGGTATATGCCTTGCATAAGTTTAAACATTATCTACTAGGGTCACATTTCAAGATGTTTACAGATCATTCTACATTAAAGTATTTGGTTAACAAGCCTACTTTAGGAGGGAATATTTACAAATGGTTACTATTGTTCCAACAATATGACTTTGAAATTATTATTAAATCACGAAGACTGAATGCAGGACTTGACCATTTTTCAAGATTGGAAACAAGTCAAGAACAAACCAATATAGAAGATAATCTCCATGATGCATAGTTATTTGCAATCAAAATTGCAGATGACCATTTTGCTAACATTATTCAGTTTTTAAACATAGGAATGGCTCCTTCAGAATATACTACAAAGAAAAATAAATAATTAGTGGTGAAGGCATCTGAATTTTCATTGATAGCAGGACACTTATATAAGATGGGACCAAATGAGATATGGTGCATGTGTATTCCTGAACATGAAAGGAAAACCATTCTAATATAGGCTCATGAGGGTGCAAATAGTATACATTATGTAGGAAAAGCTACTGCGCAGAATATTTTTTGTGGTGGCCTACACTACATAGAGATGAAAAGGAGTATTACAGAGCTTGTGATGTGTGCCAAAGAAAAAGAAAACCTTCGAGAAGAGATGATATGCCACTGGTACCACAGGTTACATTACAAGATTTTGATAAATGGGCTATTGATTTTGTTGGACCTATCAATCCACTTGGAAAGAGTATTGGTGCGAGGTATATAATTACTACGACCGATTATTTGACATGATGGACCGAAGCAAAACTAGTAAGAGATTGCAGTGCAGAGACTACTGCAAAGTTCATTTTGGAATACATATTGTCTAGATTTGGGTGTCGAAAGATCTTGATGAGTGACCAAGATTCACATTTCATAAATAAGACTATTGAAGCATTGACTTAGGAATTTCATTTTTATCAACAAAAAACTACTCCTTATCACCCTCAAGCCAATGGAACTGTGGAAGCATTCAATAAGATTATGGAGAATGCACTAACTAAGGTATGCAATGTAAATAGAAATGATTGGGACCTTTGAATTCCAACAATATTATGGGCTTATAAAACTATGTGAAAGAAGTTGATAGGTCAAACACCCTTCAGGTTGGTTTATGGAAAAGAAGTTGTGATGCCCATGGAATACATTGTCCCTAACCTAAGGATTGCAATTTTTACAAATATGGCAGACCCTAACATAATGGAGGAAAGAATGTCGTAGTTGATTGATTTGGAAGAAGACAAATTTATAGGAGAATTGCATTAGGAAGTACACAAAGCAAGAGAAAAGGTTTGGCATGATAGGCATATTAAGAAAAAGAAGTTCTAGATAGAAGACCTTGTTCTTCTATATGACAATAAGTTTGTGAAGTTCCCAAGAAAATTAAAAATACATTGGTTAGCCCCATATGTTATCAAGTATATTATTGATGGAGGCGCAATTCAATTAGTGAAGCTAAATGGAGAAGTGATTCAAGCAAAAGTAAATGGCAATAGATTGAAGTTGTACAGGGACATCCCTACCCGTACAACTTTTCTCTTATTAAGAAACGAGAAAATTCTTAGTGTCACCTATAGTTGAAAGTGGGCATTGGACTATAAACTATGCTGCAGAGAGCCTCGAAGTAGGAAGTTACTTCACTATAGTCTGAGGTATGTCGAAGTTTGTAGAAGCGGCGATAAAAGATGGGATGTGCGCTACAGAGTGGAATGCGCACAACATGCCTTGCCATATATGGTAACTGAAGACGATCTTGCAGTGCAGATACAAAAATGGCCCGAAGAATGAATGACTCTATTGGAGGTAACAGGAGACAGTTCAATATAAGAAGAAGAGGTCGACACTTCACAGCATGGAGAAGCCAATGGAAAATATAAGGAACAAGATGAAAATGACCGAAAGGAGTATGAAAAGCATGATGAGGGTCAACAAGATCCTCTTGAGGGATATGATTAGACCAAGGAGATAGAAAATGAAGAAACATAAAAAGTTGTCATGGGGAAGAGGAAGGCAGAGGGAAAAGCTGCCTCAAAGAAAAAGAAGAATCAGAAGGCTGATAAGATGAAGGATCTCATGGTCCTTACTGAAGGGGACTTAGATCAAATCAGGGACAAGATACAGGAAGCAACAATTGAATCCTGGAACAGAGTAGAAGATCACTACGCACACTTCTTACTAGTGTTGCAGAGCAGATCACAGAATTGAAGATACTGGCACAGACAATCAAACAACCCATGAAAATAGAGGAAAGGGTGGGAGAAGAAAGGCAAATAGAGCCTATGCTTGTAGCAATCCTAGAAAAAATACTTACAGGAGCGTTACAGTTTGAATCTGCCAAACTACAACAACAGGATAAATAATGGAAGCACGCCAACATGAACATAGCAGTAGTGTCATTGAAAAGACTACACAAACTACACTTAGATATTATCGAGGAACTGAAGCTATGAGAACAACATACATCGTAGCTGAATATACAAGTAGAAAAAGAGGGAGTTGTGCTTTGGAAGAAGCTCAAGCAGGTGATGTAAGAAAAGGATCAAATAGCAGAGGAACACCAGAAGATCAAGAAGGTGGTCGAATCCACATGTAAGGAGATTCCATACCTTGATGCTGGAGACGAAGAGCTAGTATGAGAAAAGGTCGTGAAGCTAGACCTTGTAGTGAAGGGGTATAAGGACAAAATTTCTATTGTGCAATTTAAGTATGAAATGCAGATTAGTGAATTGCAAATGAAGATGTGGCCAACTATGCCATAGGAAGTGAGGGATCAAAGGGAGACTGACCTAAATATTATAATGGCCAACATCTCCGGAACATTGGTAGACTATGGGAAATTTTTAGATGAAAGTTTTCAAATTTGGACTTCACTGTAGGAAGATCCAAATGTATAGAAACTGCAAAAAGAAATGTAGCAGAAGAACAACAATTAGAATAGATTCAGGCATCTGTGAAGAACTTGCAAATCTCAAAGAGGCTCGTAAAAATCAATGAGAGTAAGGCCCTCCAGTAGAACATTAAGGAGCTGACGAAGCAGGAGTAGATTTTGATAGAAAGGACTAAGCCTTGGCAGGATGAGGCCATCCACTTATCATAGGCAGTGGATGAGAAGCTTCAAGAGCTTCAACAAAGGGAAATAGAGTTGGTGCAAAAGGGTGCAAAACATGTGACAGAGGCACTATTGGAGGAAGCACGCATCGAGGACAAGAAGGTGCCATAAAATCTGCAATAGTTCAATCAGGCCTACAACAACATCGTAGAAAAAATCAAAGGAAGAGAAGTTGAGTGACTCGGGACAAGTCACATTTGAGTGTTGGGGGCCTATTGGGTGCAGCCCAACTTGGCCTATATTTTGATGAAGACTCTACATTTTGGGGAGTAGAGTATGAAGTAAAGGTTGCAACAGAGTGCAAAGTGGACTGTGTAGTGGAGTAGCGAAAATGGACTGCATAGTAGATATACTACGCGATATATCAACTTCAGAGCGGGTTGAAGCCCATCACTTTTTGTAGAATAACGTAATGTTGTAAATGATGAATGATTTTTGGACCATAGCAGCTTGTATTAGGGGAGTCCATAGTAGATGGAACATGGAATTCCGATGATATATCTCTCAATGTAATAATATATATAGGGACGAATAATAAAGAGGAGAATCATCATCTTATCATCCAAATCTGTATTATGGTTGTATCTTGTTGATCTGTACTTTGAAAGGAAGGTGAGGCTCTACATCTGAGTGCACAGAGGCCTGAGTCGGTAGTTGAGTGCGTAGGCTAAGAACTATTTTTTGTACAAATTCTCTATTATAAGCAACAATTCTTATGGAAATAGTCTCACATTGGGATGAACCATGGAAAAGTCAGCGTCTTCATGTGTATTTTTGCTTATTATTTGTTGTAGGATAAATTTTTTATTACAGTTTCATTTTATTACAACATAGTAATGATTATGGGTTTATATGATACGTTTTAAGTAATGAATCTAATGTGGTGTAGTAATTTATGAATGCAAAGTAATTTATGTATGTTAAGGATAAAATAACATAAAAATACCACATACCATCATCCCTCAAGGTTGCAAAAACCTAGTTCTGCATCCTCCCATACTCACTTCAGGTATGACTGTGATATACTTGTAGGTCGTTGTCAAAAGGGTTAATGATCAAGGGTTTTTTTGGTGCACGATAAAGGATCAAACCTTGGTTAGAATAATCCTTGCACAAGTATGATCTAACTCTTTGCCTCACAAGCCCACTCTACCCAACACTTAGCTAATTCTGCTGCTTGTCAAGCCCTTACTTCCTTATGCAATTCACAAGAGAATCAACCCATATTTAATTGGGAAATCCTTCCTCCATAACTACACAATCCAAACTTAGGTCCTGAACTGATTGCATGCACCATCTATACTACTCGGAAAATTATACAAATGATAATACATTGTCCCTGCTCTCTAATCTCAACTAGGTCTTCCTCTGACTAACATGCATAAATTATTTGTGAGTGAATCTTCAATTAACTGGTGTGGTGCTAGTTGATGCACTCGTTCACTAATCCACTACTAGACCTCTACTAGTCCTCCAACAGTTAGAACTAGTTTAAACAATGTAAACTTTGAAACGGGAATCCATATTGTTACCCGTTTTGTAGAGATAGCAAAAAAGTGACCCGATTTTGAAAATGGGTGATGCAGAACACAATGTTTTTTTTAGAGCATAGTTTTTGGCACTATAATTTTTTTTATGCACAATAAAAGTGTTTTGCCTGCCCCCGCCCCCTGTGGGTGGCGCGGGATGAGGTGCGGGGGAGGGCCTGCGCCACAGGACCCTCGCTCGCCGCCCCACCACGGGCGGCGGGGGGCGGGCAAACACTTTTTTTTTTTTTTTTTTTTAATAATAAATATAAATTTTAAAATAAAAATTAAAAAATTTATATGTTTAACTTTTTTTAAATAAGAATTATATATGTGTTAAAGTTTTACATTAAAAAATTTTAAACGTTATATTTTTTTTAAATAATAACTATATATTTTAATAGTTTATAATTTAAAATTGAAAATGTTAAAATAAAAAAACACAATTTTTTTTTTTTTAAATTAAAAATTAAAAATTTCAATTCATTTTGTAAAAAATTTAAAAAATTTACTGGATTTTTTTTTTTTTTAAATAATAAAAAGAATTGGTTTAAAAAAAAGGTTAATAATAATAATTTTTGTTTTTTTCAAATTAATTCATTTTTTTAATAATTTGAGTTAATTTTTTATTTTTTTTAGCAGAGGAATCGGCAACTGGGACAGCCTCACAACTCGCGTAACACGGGGTCGATTCTGGCCGCCACCATTATAACCTCTGGGCTTCGTGCCTTGCCCACTATAACGCGTCACCAATGTAAGTCCGGGGGATTTGAACTCGTGACCTTCAATACGGAGTCCGCTTACTACGAACTTCACCGCCATGTGATTACCAACTCGCCTACACCCGTGGGGCTTTGTTTTTTTTAATATTAATTTTTCTAGTTTTTTTATTTTTTCGTTAACTAT
>APFE030499660.1:43556-55350 GCA_000404065.3 Pinus taeda | reverse complement strand
TCTGTATGCAGGTAATTTCTATACGGGGTTAAAACCTACATTTTGAATGATTCAAAGCTAAAAACTATATTAGGTGCATCAAATCATTCAAAACAAAAATAAAGAAATAATTCATATAAGTGCATCTTAGTAAAGTAAAATTATTTTGCTTTTGAAAAAGTTTCATTTAGGATAGCGAAAAGTGAAAATAATTCTTACTTTTGGCATTGCATTTGGAAGATGAAAGTGAAAGTTAGTGAAATACATTTTGCATGATGCATTTTGTTTTATGCATTATTGATTGAAACCTCTTCCCTTGTTAGCTTAGCTTTCATTGAAGTGAAAAGCTTCCTTTTCTCATATAGTTGCATTTTAGGATTCAGGTCACATCGTTTGATCCAAAAATTGAAACATAATTCAAGAAAAACTTTAAAATTTACTGAATTAACCTAAGGAGCATTTGGAACTTCACACAAATATTTAGAGGTATAGGCTAGAGACGTGTTCTGACATCTATAAACCTAGCAGTTGTCGTTAAATACCTGCATTGTATCTCGGGGGCGAAATCTCGTTCCAGTACGAACTTATATCAAAGGTTCTCCAGTACTCTAGGGTATATCGCAGGCACTCTAGTATGGTAAGTATATTAGAGTGCTCTCTCCGAATGGTTATGCATTAGACAACGCTAACACATACTTGTGCATCCCATACCATCGAGTATATATTCAGAGACTCTATTAGGTTGTTATCCTTTAGCCACAGGTAACCGAGTCATCTGCCTTGTAAATGTGATACATTGAACACAACATTTGGGGAGATTGGCCTTCATACGTTAAGTCCTTGGATTTGGCTAAGGTGTATATTGTGGTTCACGGATACTTGGTAAACCCTATTTCCTAGATTGGGCTCTCTTTTATTTTGTTTTGTTAATTTCTTAAATCAATTAATTGACCGCAGAAAGATATCCTTCCTGTGGAAATACTCCTTAGTGGATCTTAGGTTGATACTGATGGCAACATTTCCTGAGTTTACCAGTCAAGAAAACCCCTCTGATGGGAATCATAGTCCTTTTCCTTCTTTTGGAAATACTGGTGCTCCTTATATGGCAACGTTGTCCCTTCCTGAAATGACCATTGGTCTACCAGTTTGGTTATTTTTGACCTCGGTGATTTCGAGGGTCCAAACTAATTTTCAACCGATCTCTCCTCCACCTGAAGAAAAACCAACCTCATGTTGATCCTAGAGTTGACCCCTCACCTTCTTCACCTATTTCTTCACCCTTTTCTTCCTCTTCTCCTGGTGAAAGTATGGATTCTAGTAATGAGGAAGCTAAGAAGAAGAAGAAGAGGATGAAGAAGAAGAAGAAAAATAAGCAAGGGGGTAACCTAGCAACCATTTCTACGGATGCAACTGATGTAGAAAAATCTTCCAACCAACCTCAGAAAGTAAAATTCCATTGCATGTTATGGAAGGGTGACCAACTTCTTCGAATTTTTCCTGGTATTGCCAAGGTCTTATAAGTGTGGTCCACAAGTTCACATCAACCTTTGTCATTAACCTCTGGAGTTCATGCTAGTGACAAACCCTCAACTAGTAACAATAAATCTCATGGGGAAAAGGGAAAAGTTAAATTTCCCTGTGATTTGTGTGAAGGTTATCATCCCATTTACCTTTTTCCTCTTCTGGATGAGTCTTCCAAAGAGTTGGAAAACCTTAGCCTTATCTTCTGGTTGGTTATTGAAATCTTTCCCATGATCCTTCGCTAGTTAATCAAGTGATTGATCAAAGGACATCTTTGGTCAACCCTGCTCTCTCTGAAAGTGAGTCTCATGAGTCCATTCTTGACCAACCTGTTAGTGTCAGTATATGCATACTTCCATCAAGGATCGAATCTGCTCTTTGCATTTTCATTGTAGGTGTCTCATATTGAATTTTTTTTATCATTTCACTAGGCCATGTCTTCAATGGTCCACTGATGGTTGTTTTCTTCTCAGAAAACCAAATTTTCTCTCATGAGGTACATTTGCTGACCCATCTTTATGTTGCATTCAGTTATGGTTTCATTTATGTTATTTTTAGAGTCAAGAGTAGTCATGTTTCCATTAGGTCTTAGGGTTCATTTTCAAGATCAAAAGCATAGTTTCAGTGTAAATAAAGGGTAGTAAAGGTATGAGGAAGACCAATAAACAAAGAGTGATTGGTAGCGAGTCATGGTTATTGTACAAAGTTCTTATTTCACTAATGTAATTTTCATATCAAAATCATGTTTTTGAGATGAAAACATAGTATTTTAGTTTGTTCATATTTTTTGATGTAATTCAAGTCATTTTATGTAATAAGTGTTCCCATAAGCTGCCTAAGAATTTCTCCTTGCTACAAGAAATGAGCCATTGAAGAAATCAGCTCAATCAAAGCATCATCCACCTGAAAAGAGACAAAGAAAGAAAAGCATTAAACAAAGATTTGAAGACCAAGAAAAAGTTCCAAAAAAACATTATAAAGTGCGTTTTTTCTAAGGAAAAGTCAAAATCATCCTCTATATAAGATTTCAAAATTATTTTTCAAACTTCATTATGCTCATTTGACAAAGAGAGAAAAAAGGAGTTGTAGCAAATTGGTGGCTGAAGAAGCCTTGGGTGTTGTGCATAGAGCAAGGAGCGCTGCGCACAGGGAAAAGTGGTCAGGTGTTGTGCATAGAGTAAGGAGCACTGCGCACAGGGAAAAGTGGTCGGGTGTTGTGCATAGAGCAAGGAGCGTTGCACACAGGGAGAAACTATGGGGCATTGAGCACACGGGAAGGGCATTGCGCATACAACCAAAGCGCTGCACATAGAGCTTGTGTGTCAGTGTATTTTTGCATGGCGTTGTGCATACAACATGGCGCCGCATAGTTGTACAAGGCACTGTGCATACGGCCAACAACCAACAAAAACATCATAACAACCATTCAAATCGCTCCTTTTTCTACCTAGAGCCTCAAGAAAGTAAGAATACTCCCTAAACTATCCTCCCAATGCTCTTTTTAGGATTTTTAAGTTGGTTTGCTATTAAAATTTTCAAACCCTAGGTTGTCTAAAAACCCTCCCTACTTATCATTTTCCAGTTCATTCCCACATCTTGTTGTAATATCCCCCATTCCCACATCTTGTTGTCATATCCCTATAATATCATCCCTATTCAATATTCCCTACTATCAAATACACTCATCCCCTATACCCTAGTCCCCAAACAAAATCATTAAACCCCTACTTACAAAATAGTCCCTATTAAAAAATACCCCCCCTTCTCACTCTCACTTCATACATATCTCATCCTACATCACACAAACTCCTCTCCCCTTTCCCCTATCCCTATTCACCATAACTCACGTCCTAATTACCTTCTCTAGGGTTTCTAGAGCTTCAAGCTCAAAAACATGGATAAAGAGGATAAAGATTATGAGGAGGAGGAAAACAATGGCAGTGAAAACGTGGAAGATGAACCTCAACATCAGAGAAAACCACATAAGGGAGGTAGAATTATCGGAGAGGAACCATCAAACATTAGAGAGTTAGAGGCTTCCCCTATGACTGTCTCTTGTTTCGGGCATCTGGGATGCTATGAGTTTTGTGAGCAAGTACAAAGAGTTCAACATCATCCTGAGCTAACCAAGATTTTTTATAGCAAATATCCATGATAACAAGGTGACTCTTTCCGGGGTGACATTTATAGTTTCCTCCTCCATCATTGCTGATGCTACAAGGATTCTTAATGTGGGGGAAAAATGGTATAAAGCACAAGACTTGGATGAGCACTACTATGAGCCATACATCAAATCTAGGTACAGGAATGAAAAGGAAAGGACCCTTCCTTTCAGGTTCCTTTACAACGAGTATGCCCCTATGACGAGGATTATTATGAAGTATTTTACATGTGAGGGCAGGTCTTCTAGGTTATACACCTATCATATTAGGCTTCTTATGCACTTCACAAGAGTGAAAATGATGAACATTCTGTACTTCTTATTCAGGAACATTGAGAAGATGGCTTACATTGTACAGAAAAGCCCATACCCCCATCAGATGAATAATATTTATCACTATTCCTTGATTAAGATTATTGTGCTATATCATATCAACCTCCTCAACATCTCCTGGGATACATTTATTGCCAATGTCATCTTCAGTGGTCCTCAGATTCCTCCACCGGTGCCTCAAGAAGCAGAAAGGCCTTCCAGTAGTGCCAAAGTAAAGAAAAGTAAGAAGGCTAAAGAGACTAAAGCTGTTGAGAAGCCAGAAACCTACAAAACATATTAGAGAGGGGCTAGAAAGTTGTTTGCAAATGATAGGGAAGTGTTTACTCGACCTGATGTGGAAGGGGCCTTGCCTTCTTAACCAACTCATAGGAAAATGCTCCATAAACTGTGGTAGGGGATTTGCCTTCTTCATCAACACCACAGGTACAACAGGGGCAGCAGGTGCATAGAGGAAAGGAAAAGATGCTAGAGAAAAGCCTAAATGATGAAGAGGAAAGGTAATTTGATTTTATGGAACATGATGGACTAGAACATCCACACATTCATCATGGCATTGAGATAGTTGACTTGGAGGAGGCAATAAATGAAAATATAATCATAAAGGAAAAAGATGCACAGATCCAAGCACTGATGGACAACTTGGCGAGAGCTAAGTATGTCATTTCATACCTTTAGCAAGAGAACAAGTAGCTAAGTGACAAACAGGTCCTCATGGAGCTAGAAATTCTCAAAGCAAAGAGCCAAGGTGACAAAGGATAATCAGTAATGCAAGAGGAAGAAACCCCAACCACCTTGACTACAGAACAAAGGCTTGAAAAGGAAATTGATGAGGATAGAGAAATATGGCTTGACAGGGTCAATTTTAATTTGGAGAAGCTCTTACAAAGGGCCAACAGGGAAATCAAATCATCGGGCACATGGCTTGCCATTACAGGACCCAAAACAAGATTTGTAACATAAGAGTCAAGCAAATGAAGACAAGGCTAAAACAAGCCCTCAAAGGAAAAAAGGAGGGTGATAGGCTTAGGTTGCTAGCTGAAGCTTCCTTGGCTAACCTAGACACTTGATGGTGGTGTTCACCACAAATTTTGAGTAAGTTTTGAGAATTTTTGCATTTTTGAAGAATTTAGCAATTTTTTACTAAAGAAAATTGGCTTTATGTGCAGCGCCACTGGCGCTGCGCTTTTCCTAGGGGCATCCAATGAGGAAATGGTTAGAAGTTTTGGATTCACAATGATGATTACATGCACCTTGTGCATTTTCTAAGATTTTGGAGAAAAAATGGTTGGTCAAAAGGTCAAAAAAACACCCAAAAAATGACCTTTTTGCCATCTTTTTGACCATGGCACTACGCATAGAAGTAGTCTTGGGAGAATCCACTTTTGAGGG
Organism: Pinus taeda; assembly: GCA_000404065.3. Classification (NCBI taxonomy): domain Eukaryota; kingdom Viridiplantae; phylum Streptophyta; class Pinopsida; order Pinales; family Pinaceae; genus Pinus; species Pinus taeda. The sequence continues at coordinate 49,967 of APFE030499660.1, read as the reverse complement.
GTAAAATCAACTCCAAATGGGAAAATAAAGGCAGATTTGGAGAGTAGACAGGACAGTCTCTCCAATGAGACATCATGAGCTCAATGTGGACACCGAGAAGGCCTCCAAAAAGGCCCTGCAAGAAGTGTTGCGCATAGGACAATTTTTTGCTAAAATTGCACTTCACTGTGCCATGACTGTAATTTTTGGCTTTTCTCTCATGAATGGTATTTTTACTGATTTAAATGGGTAATAGGCATGTAAATAAGATGAATATTAGTTACTATATGGGAGATTCATTGGATCAAAAGTTCTCTTGAAGTCAAATGAATCAGTTCCCTCCCTTTTAGAGGAAAGTTGTTAGGGTTGCCTAGATTCTAGTTTCTTGTTCAGCTTTTGATGGATTAGTTCCTCATCTTGGAGATTCGGCCCCTGAGGATGGGAGGAGGCTGAATTGAGGTCTATATATTATTTTTCTTTCTCATTGTAAAGGGTTGGATTCATTGGGATTGCTTAGGCTTTCACAAACATCATTTTGTACCAGTTACAGCAGGAGATTAATGAAAAATTGCAGTTATTTCTTTGGGATCCATGTGGTATGATGCTCAGTTCATATTTTCTTATGTTTTCATGTGTTAGAATGTATTTTTGACTCCATTTCATCATTTCATACTCTTTATGTGAATGTATACAAGTCTGAGAGGCAGAATCCATATCTTTTATGCTCTGTTTTGGGTAGACATTTCACAGTCTGTGTTTTCTTCAGTTTAGGAAGAATCCATGTGGTTTACATGCTCTTTCTAGCACCTCACTTGTCTTTTCACCTCATCCATCAAACATAAGGTTTTGACCATTGTGCCTACCTTTCCCCATCAAATACCCTGCAGTTTTGACCTAAGTTCCTTTCCCTGTCTGTTTCGCTCCTCCTGATCCAGCAATACCCTTCAAAACCAAATCAAAACTTGTGCTCCTATACCTATCCTAATATCAATTTCTAGATCCAATCAATTTGGCCGAGATCCTTACGAAGATAGCCCTCTCCTGGCCTAGTTGGGCTAGCTACTTGGCTAAGCATGGTTTGTGGTTACCCTAACATTGCCTTCCTTCAACCTAAGATTCAATCCAAGTGCTAACATAGCCATTGGTTGAGAAAATGGTAGACTTCGATCCACCTTCGATTAACCATACCTTTCAAGTAGAGAGCGAACCTCATATTACTCAGGTTCTTCTAGTGTCTTCCTCTTCAAATGAACCAGAGGGAAATCCTCATGTTCCCTAGGTACATGAGACCAATTCTTCTGTTCACATAGACCAAGGGTGCAACTCTCCCGTTCCTACGACACCCCCTCGAAGTAGTTTAGTCGCTTCTTTTGATTGGAGTCGACTAGCAGGATATCATCTTCTGTCTTATGTGACTTTCCAAATCACAATACTGGCTTATAATATGATCATACCTAGAATAGTCATAGACAAGGGTGCATCTGTTAGTATTATTTCCTCAACTTCTTGGAAAGCTTTAGGTTCTCCACAGCTTGTCCGCGTCACCCACAATCTGATATCTTTTAACAGAGGAACTAGTCAACCATTAGGGATCCTTCCTAAGTTTCGTATTACTTTGGGAGGAAATATTTTTTATATAGACTTGATTGTTGTCTAAGGACCATTGGATTTTAATCTACTTCTTGGTCATGACTATGTTTATGTCATGGCAGCTCTTGTGTCTTCTCTCTTTCATGTGATGTGTTTCCCACATGAAGGAAGAATTATGATCATTAATCAACTTACATTCATTAGTCTTGAATCAACCCAAATCAACCATCATCCCTAAATGGTTCTTATATGCAAGCAATATCACCCTCGCCACAGGTTAATTGTGTAGCCACCTGTTTCGTGCCCACATCTATTGATGGTCTAGTAGGTGATATAGTACGCCTTGTACTGGGGGCACTGGAGCCCGATTTTTCCATTGGATCCCTAGACATGTATCCCTTCTAGAGTGTTGTTCTCCAATCTAATGAGAATCTCATGGAAGCCATGGTCCCTTATAGTCCATGATCAAGGTCATGAGGATAGTTCTTTTACTATGTCAACCTCATTAAAAAATGAAATAGGTCCCTATGAGGATAGTTCCTTTACTATGTCAACCTCATTAAAAAATGAAATAGGTCCCTATGAGGATAGTTCTTTTACTATTTCAACCTCGTTAAAAAATGAAATAGGTTATAAGAATGGTTCCTTTACTTGTGTCAAGCTTGGTAAAAAATTAAACAAGGTGTCATGAGCATGCTTCTTTTCCTGTGTCAAGCTCATTAAAAAATGAAACAAATCCCCTTCCAATTTCAATCTTTGATTAGATCTTGTAAAATCCCAATTGAGTCTTTCACTTGATCTCGTAAGTTAACCTTCATTCCATCCACCTTTTAGTAACCAATATTCTACTTAAGTGAATGAAATGAAGGGTGGGGGGCATGTACCTCGAATTGGTTCATTATGTTGGTGGCATGCAAACTCATCCCAAGCATAGTTTGTTTCCATTTCAAGCTTGTGTAAAAATGAAACCAAATCCAAGCATAGTTTTTTCTCATGTATCAAGCATGTGAAAAATGAAACCATATTCATGTAGGTTTTAACCCCATATAGAAATTACTTGCATATGAATTCTCAAGCACAAAAAATAAACAATGTGAGAGCATAACACATAAAACACATATACATAAATATTTTCCCCTAGATCCCAAAACCAGGACTACCAACTTGATTTTTCATTATGTTCCTTTCAATGTTACAATACATATATATACATGCCGAAACATCCAATACCATGGACCGAAAACCATCGCGCCCAAAACCATGTGCAACAACCATGCACAAAACCATAGGTAGGTCCACCCACTTAATATAGGGTCCAAAAAAAATTTCCCCGAGGCGCTGCCCTAGACCCCTTAGAGGGGGGCTAACTGCCCCCCCCAGACCCCCTGTGACCCCCCCACTATGTAATCGGCGCAACGAAGTGGGGGCTCTGCTTCCCCTCTAACCCCCCAATTAACTAGGAGAGCTAGTCGTGGAAAGAATATAACACAACCCACACATTCTCCCACTTGTTGTTTTCTTTCCACAGGAGAGCTTTGCCATTTATCCAGCCCTGCAATGCCCATTGTTTCTCTACACCAAGAGAACTTCTCAGAGCTCACATATTTTTTTAGCGTATCTGCAGTATTGTTCAAAATGTCCACCTTTACTAGCAACACCTTTTTTGTCTTTTATCATATCCCTCACAAAGTGATATTGAACATCATTGTGCTTTGTCTTTAAATGGTAAGCAGGGATATTTACCAAGAAAATTGCACTTTGGCTATCACAGTCTCTTCTTATAGCTCCATGTACTAACCCCATACTTAAACACAATATTTGCAACTAGACTACGTCCTTGCTTGCATGAGTGGCCGCCATGTATTCTGCCTCTATAGTTGATAGTGCCACTACATATTGTTTCTTACTCACCCAACTGACTGCACCTCCAAATAGGGTGAACACATACCCACTTGTAGATATTCTCTGATCTAGATCTTCAACCTAGTTTGCATCAACAAAGCCATGAATATCCAAAACTCTGTCTAATCCTGGTCTTCCTTGGTAGCATAAACCATAATCACTAGTACCATGCAAATACCTGAAGACTCGCTTCACTACTGTCGAATGCTCCTTCCCTAGATTTGACATAAACCTGCTCAATACTCCCACTGCATGTGCAATGTCATATAGACCATCGCATACATCAGGCTACCAACTGCACTTGCATATGGAAGACAGGACATGTCCTCTTCCTCTTCTTGTGTCTTGGGACACTATTCAACAAATAAATTTACACCTACTGGAATAAGAACCTTCACCAGTTTACTATCCTGCATATTAAACCTCTGCAGTATTGTCTCGAAATACTTCGCCTAGTTTAACCAGAGCTTCCTCTTTGCCCATCCTCTTTTAATTTCCATGCCCAAAATATAGTTTGCAGCACCTAAATATTTCATGTCGAATTTGGAGGACAATTAGGTCTTCAAATCCTGGATAATTTCTTTGTCATTTCCAACCAGCAACATATCATTCACATACAAGTAAGATAAAGAACACAATCACCAATTAATTTATAATACACATAATGATCTACTTTACTTCTGGTGAAGCCAAGTCCCCGTATAAATGTATCTAATTTCTGATACCACATCCTTGGTGACTGTTTTAACCCATACATATACTTCTTTAACTTGCATACCAGTTATTTCTTACCCTTCACCACAAAGCCTTCAAGTTGCTTCATGTAGATCTCTTCTTCCAGATCCCCATGAAGAAATGATGTCTTCACATCCATTTATTCTACTTCAGAATCAAAAGCAGCAGCAACAGATAAAACTAATCTAATAGAAGCTACCTTGGCAACAGGAGAAAAAATATCACCAAAATCAATTCCTGACACCTGGGAATAACCTTTTTCTACCAATCTTTGTATTTCTCCACCTTTCCTTCTGCATTTGTCTTATTCTTGAACACCCATTTGCTTCCAATGGGTTTCCTTCCAGTCAGCAACTCCACCAGATCCCAAGCCTCATTTTGGTGCAAAGATGCCATTTCATTAACCATGGCCTCTTTCCAGAGTTTGCGACCCTTTGAATCTACTACTTCCTTCACAGTTCTAGGATCATCATTAGTAATAGATAAAGAAAAATTTGTGGATGCCTTCTTTCTCGAACTGATCTTCTCACAATCGGAGTTTGTGGCTCTTAATCTTCTAAATCATCTTTTGTTGTAGAGTACGATTCTTCCTCATTAAGCTCAAACTCTATCTTCTCAGGTTCCTTTGGTTGGACTCCATGTTTAATAACATCTTTCACCTCTCTGAACACCACATCTCGGTTGTACACAAACTTCCTTGTTACTAGGTTCCAAAGCTTATAACCCTTTAAACCATCCTTATACTCAATACAGATGCACTTTTCAGATTTACTATCCAACTTTGTTCTTTTCTTCTTTGAAACATGTACATATGCATCACATCAAAATAACCTCAAATGTGAGAGAGAGGGTTTCTTACCAGTCCATACCTCTTATGGAGTCTTATCTTCCAATGCTGATGAAGGTGATTTGTTGACCAGGTAACATGCACTCTCCACCACCTATGCCCATAATTCTTGTCCTAACCCGACACCACTGATCATTCTTCTTTCCCTTTCCATCAACGTCTTGTTCATTCTTTCCGAAACTCCATTTTTCTCAGGTGTGTATGGAGTAGTCTTCTGTCGTGCTATACCACACTTATTAAATAATTCTTCAAATTCCTTCTTGCAAAACTCTCCACCATTATCTTTCCTCAGCACCTTTATCTTCTTCTCTGTCTCGTTTTCCACCAGAGCCTTAAATTATTTAAACCTATCAAAGACTTCAAATTTATTATTAAGGAAATATATCCATGTATTCCTTGAGAATTCATCTATAAATGATACATAGTACACATACTTACCCAGTGATGGAAGCTTCACAGGTCCAAACACATCACTGTGCATAAGCTCTAATATATGTTTTTCCCTCTTACCACTAGAGGGGAAACTTGCCCGATTCTGCTTCCCATATACAAAATTTTCATAGAAATCAAAATCCAGAGAGATATTAGTCATACCTTCTACAATACCTTTACCATGAAGTATTCGAAGGCCCTTCTCTCCAATATGTCAAAGCCTTTGATGCCATAGCATGGTATTTTCTCTAGAGACCACTAGATTTTATGCTCCACTTTCAAGAACCACATAACTATTGCACCCATCAACAACAGTGCTACCTTGTAGCTTGTATAGAGTTCCAATCCTAATTCCCCGCATCAATACCGATGCTTCTCGAACCATCTTGCAGGTATCCTTCTCAAACCCTATTTTTACACCTGCATCATCTAGCTTTTTTATAGAAATCAAATTTCTGGCCAAAGAAAGAATATGCAGAACACTTGGAAGTGTTCTAATCCTTCCACCTTGCAAATTCAACTTAAGTTTTCCATGACCAATGATTTTAGCCTTCCTGTCATCCCCCAAGAAGACATCACCATCATCATATTTCTCATACTTGCAGAACCACTCTCTATGGGGAGTGAAGTGAACGGATGCACTTGAGTCAATCAACTATGCCTCATGATCTACATGTATACTTGAAGAATCCAAGTACATATCCCCACCTTCATACGAGGTGGTTTTTGCCTCTGTAGAAGGAGCATCGTCAGATCCCTTTCTTTTTTCAGGAGCTTTAGTGTGACACTAAAATTTGTCACCATGACTATTTGCAGTTAGTTAGTCTGTTAGTTAAAGTTTTTGATCTGAGTATGGGAATGCCTACCTCAGCGATGATATAGTCTTATACATGTATTTTGTGTTGAAAATTGCAGGTTCTGACTGG
>APFE030499660.1:0-41892 GCA_000404065.3 Pinus taeda | reverse complement strand
CAAAGTAAAGGAAAACTCTTGCTGGACCCTGGGAGGGACCTGTACAACACCAAGGCTCAGGTTGTAATGGTTTCTTTTTGTTTCCTATTAATACAAATAAGTCCATTCTTCTCAACAATTTGTTATTAATGAGTTGTCTCATATACTCCTTGGTCTGTATGTTAAATATGTTTTATTTTATGAGATATTCAGGTGCTATTTAATCGTTTGATTGTTAGTGAATGCAGGTTTCGGAGAGAAGGAGGAGCTCATTCGGATCGACGAGGCTGGACTACTACAACAACGTTGGACTACAGGTAGGATCTAAACACTTGATTTCTTATATGGTAAATGCATATTTAGAGAAGGATTGTTCTTAATTGTCTTGTTTGTCACTAGAAAGCCTTAAGATTCTAGGGAGGTTGGTTTTTTCCGCAAAATTGACTCTTTCCGCCTGACAATTCTCCCAAGCAAAATACTGTCATGCAGAAATAGCTCGAAAAGGCTTAAAGAGGGCTAAAAATCCTCCATGTTGTATGTTAGCCACTTATAACATCCTCCTCGATACTATATTAATCGAATAAAATGAGTAGACAAATAGGAAAGAGAGAGATGGAGGGCACATGTGTGGCCTATATAGGCTCCAATAGTGGAGGACTCCTCCGAAATCGTAGAAGACCATCAAATGTGAGGTATCCAATATGTCACCAACACCCCAGGTCCATGCTAGCCATCTCTGCCAAGTATAGGAGGGTTAAAACAAACTACACATGCCAAGTAAGTGCTCCAATGGTTCAATAATGTAGTCTACAAGGTGGACAATGCCTCTAGAACTATGACACGTGTCTCCAAATGTGATGAGATCGTTGAATTCTAAATGGAATATGATACTGCATAATGTGACAAACTCATGTGCATCATGAATAGTCCAAGAAGGCTCAATCTATTAGAGAGAGGGTCCCTTCATGGTCTTATTGAATATAAAGATGTAGATGCCAAACAAAAGGTGGGTATACATGATTTCAAATGCCAAATACATGTCATGTGACAAAAAATTCTAGGTAGAAAATAATATGTGCCTGTTATGACAAATACATAACTAGATCAATGTTTCAATCTATAATAAGGGTTCTTTATAGGGTACGATAACATTTACAATACACAAGCACAATATTTACATAATGTTAATGTGCCAAAAACCTAGGGTTTCAAGACCCCAAGACAACCACATTGGCCATAAATGACCTCTAAGAGATTGTCAGTATAATTCATATGGGTAGGGACTATCCTGAAATGGCGACTAAAAGGATGGGCCATGAAAAATCATAAGGGTCTAGAGAAACCACCTTGATGAAAAAACACTTTACAATATCACCAAGTGTATTCTAGTAATAGTACATAAGATACATGGTCACATGTTTAGCTATTCATAATAAATAAAGTAAATCAGTGTGATGGCATAGTTGAACATGAAACTTTAATCAAAATCACATGACACAAACCTAATCTACATCTCTATGGAATTCAATTCATAATTTAGAACATAAATCACAAACACACATTGAAATAACACACATGCACACAATATTTTTCTATGGGAAATAAATCTACTAAAAACCACTATGCATTCCTACACTAATCTGATGAATAGAGATGTATTACAATTTCTAGCTCAATCTGAGATCAACCTGTAAGTGAATAACCTATCTCTTTGCTCACTAAGAAGCTCCGACCCAGACTTAATCAGCTTATTTCTCTACTTGAGCCCCTATTTACTTATATAATGCTTGAGTAAATTACCCCCCCATTATTTAGGAATTTTTCCACCAAAATTCTTGCGCAAATCCCAAGGTTGATCGTCTAACTACATGCAACACTTGTACACTCAAGACTAGTCTATAAATGATGCTACACTTCCTTTGAATCTCCACCACAACCAAGGAACTTGAATTCTCTGTATTCACTAACTATAATGGGATAATTGATTAGTTAACTAGATGATAATTAAGTTATGATGTTGTCCCACTGCACAACTAACCTTCCACCAGTTCTTCCAACAACTGGAACTAGTTTAAATGAAAACAACTTGAAGTAACTAACCTTGATTGATACAAATTAGAAATCATACATGCTTAACTAAACCCTATCTCCTATAACTCAAATTTAATGAGTTAATTGAATGACAAGAGCCATGTCACACAAGTTAATTGCATCCAAGTTTTCTTTTGATGACGAAATTTGAATTTTCTCAGCTTTACCAAGCCAAAATCAAATTGAGACTTTCTTGCTACATTTTTCTACAATCCCTTTGAACAAGAAAAGGATTATCAACCACCCCTATCTTGCACCTATGGAAATCAGACTTCACTCCTTAAAAAGCCTTTGTCAAGATGAAAATATCTTATTCCTCTATCAGAATGACATTAGTCGCCTCATTACACAGTCTCATAAATGGTGATATCAAATATCTATATTATTGAATCGATCGTGAAATACTAGATTCTCAAAGAGCTTGGTACAACTCTAATTATCACAATAGATCACAGTCAGATCCATCATCTGACCAAATAGTTCCACAAGTATATTTCTCATTTAGATTGCCTCACATTATACTTGACTTACAATCATGTATTATTCTTCTACCAAGTTGAGTGAAATAGATATTTTCTTCTTTCTATACCAGGAAACTGCACCAGACCCAACACAAAAAATTACACCTGATGTACTCTTTCTATCTGATGGCATACCAACCCAATCTGCATTTATGAAGTCATATATCTTCACTCCCTATTTCCATATTTATCATAGTCCAAATAGTGTAGTGCCTTTAAGGTACCTGTAAAAAATACTTAGTTGTATTCCAATATAATTTGGTTTGCCTAACCATAGCTTGGCTCAACTTGTTGTCTGCATAGCACATACCTAGTCATGTGTTCACAAGATGCATCAGTGAACCCACTAGTTGCAGATAAATGGTAGCTTCCACTTCTTCACCTTAAGTGGCAACATCCTTCCTCCAGTTGGTTGATAGAGGTGTCTCCATGGGGCTACAACTCTCCATGCAGAATGTCTACAATATCTCATTTGCATAATTTCATTGAGACTAAAAAAATTCCCCATCGCCTTTCCATACTTTCAACCCTAGAAAGTAGTGCATGAGACCCATTTCCTTCATTTCAAATTCCCTTACAAGATCCTCCTTGCAAGATCTGATCAACTGCTCATCACTAGTCAAAACCAAATCATCAACATATATGACAATAATAAGTAATTTTCCTTCTACCAAGATGTGATATAGATTTGCATCCACTTCAATTTTGGTGAAGACCAAACCAATGAAATAGTTGTCGATATTGGTGTACCAATAATGGGGTACTTGTTTGAGAGCATAAAGTGCTCACTTGAGTCTGAACACATGAGATTCTAGATGAAAAATCTCAAAAAAAATGTATTTCTCGATGTACACCTCCTCAACAATAACCCCATTGAAAAATGTTTTTTTTAGATCCATCTAGTTGATCTTCCACCCCATCTACGTAGCCAGTGAAAAAATAGATCCAATGGATGAAAACCTTGTTATAGAAGCAAAGTTTTCCTCGTAGTCAATTCCCTCAAATTGAGAGAATCCTTTGGCCGCAAATATGGACTTATACTTCCCTATGTTTTTGTCTATTGCATGCTCAACCTTGAAGATCCATCTCAAGCCCATAACTGATTTAACTGCTAGTCTTGGGATGACTTCACAAACACTGTTCTTTACAATGGATTTTTATTCCTCCAAAATTAAATCAACCCATACAAGTTTCTCTATTGCTTCCTCAATATAGGATCGTTGAATACCTTCAAGCTCAGTCATTAGAGCCATGTAGATAATTTATCAATCAAGTGACCTTTAAATCTTGCACAAATTTGAAGGAGCTCCCACATTCTCCCTTCCATCTTGCACAAGTCTACCAACTCCCCTCATTCTTTTCCTAACTTCTCTTGATGGTTGTTGGGTGAAAATATGTTCATTTTATTCTATTGTAGTACTTGCCCAACTATTTAATTTGTCAATCCAAAGTTCGTAAACTTACGAGGCACATGCACTATATATGCAGGACGGAAGTGGAACTAATTTAATCTAAATTATTGAAATCAAATTAATCTAGGAAGGCATTGAAACATTAACTATGAAAGCGGGAAATTGCTTAAAGGAAAAGCAATGCAACATGTGAAGAATTTAATGAAAAACAACATATGTGAGCTCACAACAATAAAAATATCTTAAATTATATTACAATAACCAAATAACAAATCATGATTACAAAACTATCTCTTAACGCTAATATCCATTCTCCATTATTCATTGTTATCAAAATTAAGAGAGATCACTCTCTTATATACATGAGGAAGATAACCATCTCATAATTACATATCCAATATTGTCTCAGGCACTCTCAATTAATTTCCCATTATTACAAGATATGATCCCTTTGAATCCTCCACAAATCTCTCAAGCATTTTCAACTACTTTCCCATTATTACAAAATATGATCCCTTTGAATCCACCACAAATATCTCACATATCTTGGATAAGATATGCCAACCAAATCCTCCATGATCTTCTCCTTAGGGATAGGCTTCCATAATTATCTGCTTAATATGGTGGAGGAGATATTTGAGAAGTCTCTTGGACTTAATTCTTCACATATTTCCTACACATCACAAAACTCACATATTCTTGAGATATATATAAAAATATGTATATTTTCTAATATTTAATCATAAATTCACTTGTAATACAAAAATGAATAAACTGGAAATAAGAAGGTGAAACCCAAATGTATTTATGAAAATGATATGATGAAAGGTTAATGGCATGATGAAATGTAAGGAATAGTGAAGAGAAAGGTGGATGAAAATATGACATTTCTGAGTCCCAACATCCTCCCCAACTGAACTTGTTGCATGTCCTCATGCAACCATGCATGGGTCTCTTTAAGAACATTTGGCATCTGAACTTTGGCTTTACATGATGATGTCTTTTTAATAATGAATGTTTCCAGGATATGTGAAAGACATGAGTAACAACTTACATTTTCTTATGGTTGGTTCTTGTGTGACAACCATGAATACAAAGAATGTTGGTTCTTGTGTTAACAACATTCATTTCGTTTTCTATTCTCTCAATAATAATGTAAGCACTCACTGGAAATCATAATGTGCATAAGAAAGCCCTTTTGTAATATTAATGAAGCATGCCAATATTGTGTATGAAGCAAAGTGAAACAAAGTATCATTGGAAAAATAAATGTTGGTGAATGGTAAATGAGAAAAGAAATGGAGTGATAGTGGTGAAGAAATGGAATCATGGTAGTGAATATGTAGTGAATATAGTTCTCCCCCCCGCAATTGAATTGGTTGAATGTCCTCATGAAACTTGACATGGCTCATGAAATGAAATGTAGCATGGTGAGGGAATTTTCCAAAATATTCAAGTTAGCATATAGGGAATTGCATGATTAAATATTAGAAAACAACATACCTCTACTTACCCAAGAATGATGAACTATGCAATAGGAATGTAGTTGTTACTACTGCTAGATCAGGAAAATGTGACTGGTGTTGTTGTAACTGGATCTTGGGAAATGAAGGAATATGAACTGTTGATGCTGAATCATGGAAAAGATAAACTCTGAAAGTGGAACTGTGGTACTCTCATAGATCAAAATTCATGCTACTGTAAGTGCCGAGGGAGTCGTAAAAATGTGTTTAGTCTTCGCCTGCTACTAAAATTATTGGTACAATTCTAATCATGCGAAAGAATGTGTTGATGTCGAGCATGAAAATAAATCATTGGATTACCGGCCATTGATGCATGTTGTTAACCAATGCGAGGAAACTCACTATTGATGTCAATGAGTGCCAAGGTACTCGAGTACATCTTGCGAAGTGCGAATGAATGTGTTGAGGTCGAGCCACTTGCAAGATCTGAAGATCAAGGGACATTCATGTATTCCCATGATCGTCAGCGAGAGAAATTTTGATTAAGGCATGCAAGCCTCTAGGTACTCAAAAGGAACTCTGGTCTATTTCCCAGATAAGGCGCTGATGTCGATGGGGCAAGACTTGTTGAAAGGTGGGCCTTAAGGAATCCAACATCAATCAAGGTGAGTTTGTACAAAAATATTTGGTAGGACTATAAATGGAAAGAACTCACGGATAAGCAGTGTGGATCAACATGGCTAGGAATCAAGGCAATGTAATCATGGAAAGGGAATGAGTTTTTTTCAGAAGGCAAACTAGAAGGCAAAAATAAACTGAAAAGGATAAAGGAATGTATGCGATTCAGAAAAATAGGCGTGCATGAAGTCGTGGAAGATAAGGAAATGGAAGATGGGCTTCAACACAAAGATGGTCTAGGCGTTTGGAAGGAAAAAGGTGAGTATTCATGACGCAAAAGGATTTTTGTGTAGTGGAAAATGTGCAGTGAAGAATTAGTTCCTTCAAGCGTCCAATGGTGCATGTTTCTTTGTGATTTCAAAAAAATCACTTTTGCATTAGATTGTCTTCACTCTGAAAAACTTAGCACCATTCCTGCATAAAAATTGTCACCTTTGTGTGCCATCTCCATCGATCATTCCTGCATGAAGTGACTCAAAAACAAATTAGCTCAATTTCAAGAATTTATGAAATGTCCATTCTTTAATTATTTTTCGAAGTTACACTAATTGTGGATGTAAAGGGCGTCACATTGGAATTTTGAGCTTTATGCATAAGCTTCTCGTTGACCTATACATAACACCAATCTCATTTCACTTGTTAATATATGCATCCTAACTCTTGCCCACAAATTAAAAAAAAAAAATACTTTTATTTCCCCCCAACAAGAAATATTGCATGTCCCCATGCAATGTACTCATTGATTGTGCAATACTTTGTCAAAATGTTTTTATTGGTTTGTAGGAAAATTGATTTAAAACATTTGAAAAGGCTTTTGTATTTCTTAGGGAACAAGTAGTTAGTGTATGAATGAATGAGGGCAATTTTATTTATTTTTTATTTGTATTTTTTATGTTATTTTTTTTTTAATGTTATTTTGTAATATAATTTATTATTATGTCGATTTTTTTTCTCTTTTATTTTTTTTATTTTTATTTTTATTTTTATATTTTGTGTTGTTTTGTTTTCATGAATTTTTATTATTATTTATTATTTTTCTATGAAAAACTAAAATTTAGAAAGAAACTAAACTTTCTCTAGATTTAGTTTTTTTTTTTGTTGTGTTTTTTTTTTTAACAAATGGACACAATGATTTGCATATTGAAAGATGTTTTTGATCAAGCATATTGCAAAACATTTATCTATTTTTGAAATTAGTCTAAATCATCCCTATTTTCTGATCATCACGATCACACTAAGTGCAGAGGAGAGCATACTTGTTCTAATCAAAACTGAAAATGAAAGCAAAAACTAAAAATGAAAGCCTACCTACTCTATACTAATGAAAAAAAAATTAGTTACGTGTAATTAAACTTCCAATGAAGCCATTCACGTAGCAGTAACAACAATATATCCAGTAGCAATTTTTTAAATGATGGATGAAAATATTCAAGAGTGAATGAGTCTAGTTGTCATAACTACAAATCAACTAAAAAATAAAAAGATGAATCTATTCTAGTACTTACCTAGAACCATTGTTCGATAAAGCTTTGATAAGCACAGTTTGTCTCACTTAGATCATATTATAACTCCTGTTCTTCTACTCCGATTTGTTGTTCTTCTTCCTCGATCTCCTGTTCGAATGATTGTTCGCCATCAGATACGTAGGATTCTTCAGATGTTGAATCTTAATTTATTTCATGGGGACTAGTTGAACCTTTAATTATTGTCAAGATCTCCTCTTCCAAGGAAGAAGAGATCTCGACTTCTACTAGGATTTGAGTGAGTAGTTCCAAGCTGAAACTCATTGTTAAATCATGTTGAAAGAGATTCTAAAAACAAAAAAAATCAGGGCACTAAAATTTGAATTAAAACAAAAGGACCACAAAAATAATCTTAAATTCAATACTCAATTAAACACTCTTACAAGGGCTGCTCATTAATTGAGTAATCGAATTCTTCAACTACAACCATGAACCATGAATTCATCAAACACTCTTCACAGTTGCGAAAATCAAACAGACTTGCAGAAATTGAAATTCACACTTGCATAAATGTAGACACACCCTACATGCCCTGATCCATAAGAGGTCGAGCCCATTACAGTATCTCGAATGCGATTCGTAGGTTGTTCCCCATGTCTTACCGTCTTAACACCTCGGAGTTAGGAACATGTCAAAACACATTTGCATGAAAAATCAAACTAAACTTCAATCCATCGTGCCTCCCCAACAACGGCACCAAAATGTTGGGTGAAAATATGTTCGTTTAATTATGTTGTAGTACTTGGCCAACTATTTAATTTGTCAATCCGAGGTTTGTAAACTGATGAATCACATGCACTATATATGGAATACCGAAGTGGAACTAATTTAATCTAATTTAATGAAATCAAATTAATCTATGAAGGCATTGAAACATTAACTATTAAAGCGGGAAATTGCATAAAGGAAAAACAATAGAACATGTGAAGAATTGAATGACAAACAACATATGTGAGCTCACAACAATAAAAATATCTTAAATTATATTACAATAACCAAATAACAAATCATGATTACAAAACTATCTCTTAAAGCTAATCTCCATTCTCCATTATTCATTATTATCAAAACAAAGAGAGAGCACTCGCTTATATACATGAGGAAGATAAGCATATCATAATTACGTATCCAATATTCTCTCAAGCACTCTCAACTACTTTCCCATTATTACAAGATATGATCCCTTTGAATCCTCCACAAATCTCTCAAGCATTTTCAACTACTTTCCCATATTACAAAATATGATCCCTTTGGATCCTCCACGAATCTCTCACATATGTGGATAAGAATATGCCAACCAATCTCCATGATCTTATCCTTAGGAATAGCTTGCATAATTATCTCCTTAATATGGTGGAGGAGATATTTGAGAAGTCTCTTGGATTAATTCTTCACATTTTCCTACACATCACAAAACTCACATATTCTTGAGTATATATATAAAATTTTTATATTTTCTAATTTTATCATAAATTCACTTGTAATACAAAAAATGAATAAAATGGAAAATAAGAAGGTGAAACCCAAATGTATTTATGAAAATGATATGATAAAAGGTTAATGGGATGATGA
This sequence comes from Pinus taeda, assembly GCA_000404065.3. Classification (NCBI taxonomy): domain Eukaryota; kingdom Viridiplantae; phylum Streptophyta; class Pinopsida; order Pinales; family Pinaceae; genus Pinus; species Pinus taeda. Next base: position 32,653 of record APFE030499660.1, on the reverse strand, counting down.
ATGTAAGGAATAGTGAAGAAAAAGGTGGATAAAAATATGACATTTATGAGTCCCAACAATGGTTATGATTGACTGGATGTCTCCACTCTTTTCTCCTCAATTTGTGGCCACTATACAACTTCATAAGGCTCCTCCTTTGGAGCTAAAATCTCACTTTCTAGTGGGATCTGAAGCTCCCTCTCAAGAGTGTATTTCATCTCTTTCTCCTCATCAAACTTTACTTCCCTTGACGCAACTGTCATTCTGAGGGAAGGTAAGTAGACAATGTTCTTGTGAGGATTTTCAGTGTAACCAAAAAATACCACCAACTTCGTTGTTGACTCAAGATTCTTCCTTGATTCTTTGAAGTCATGGTAGTAAATAGAGTCTCCAAAATTCATAATGTGCGACACATCCAACTTTCTCTTCGATAAATTCTCCTTTGGTTTAATGATACCAAGAATCAGATGAGGAGTTTGATTCTACAAATAGAACACTTTGTTGCATGACTCTACCCACAAATGTAGTGGTAGGCCTTGGTCATGCAACATATCTCTCATTTATCGCACAATGCTATGGTTCTTTCTCCTGCTATGGTTGTTGGGTGTTGTTATATCTTCTCTAATGCCTTCTTTTACACACAATTTTTTAATTCAATCGAAGCATACTCACCTCCATTATCACTCCTGAAATCCTTCACCTTATTACCGATTTCTTTCTGAAACAACACCCTGAATTCTACGAATTTGGAGAATGTCTCATCCTTCTTCTACTTGAAGAAGATCCAACACTTAATCCTTCAAAATTCATAAATAAAAATTAAAAAATATGTGTCTGGTAGTGGAGGTTTTTAAGAAAGGTAAATATACATCAGAGTGGATCATTTCCAATACTATGGGTGCTTTTCTATCATGATCATCGAATGTGTATTTTTCATATTTCCCCAAGTTACATCCTTTTTATATCAATTCCTCCTTTGTGGAGGCTAGTGTTTATTTTCTACATAATATTTAGGGTGACATGATGCAAGTGTCCAATTATTTTATTCCAAGGTCCACTGGCATCATGACTCTGCACTTTCTTGCCTTACTACTTAATGCAACACAATCTTACACATCTAGCTTATACAAGTTCTTCACACAACGATGATTTGCTTCACCTATCTCCTAGCTATGTGTCTTGGGAATGCTTTACCATTGCTAAATATCACATTGTAACCACGGTCTTCCAAACCTACAACATAGATGACATTTTTCTTTAGGCTTCGAATAGACATGATATCCATGAGTATGAGAGGGGATCTTGACTTCCTCATAAAGGTTATTGTATAAATCCTGATCATGTTGTACCTTCTGTTGTCGACCAAATCAGTCATTAGAGGATTTTTGAGGTCTAAAATGGACCTCATAAGGAAAATGCACAACCATAATAAACGTTTTAAGAACCAATAAGATGATGATGTTAACCATGGGGGATGATTCACCATTTTTGGAGTAAAAAAGTACAAAGATGAACAAATAATAAAATTATAAAACTACATTTTCAACTTGTATTTTCAACATATCCCCCTAAGTTTTTACTCAACTTTTGAGCTAGAGTACTTTTTGGATGTGAAATTTAATTCCTCATCAAAAGAGTACCCATGTTGGATACTTTTGATGGACCTTACTACACAAAACTGAGAAATACATGGAAAGACATGATTTCAATCATGGTGTTAATGTATTTCTCATTTTTCATGTAGCAGGCTCCATTGAATGTATGCAACATGTGTACTCCTTGGACGAGGAATCAAATTATACATTAAATCACTATTTTCACTGGAAATTTGAGTAAACCCATACGGAGATAAGATGAAAAACCTAGTTGAAAAAATAGTTTTGTTTTTTCCCCCTCTAAAATTTGATGATGTAATCTAATCTTATTTTATTATTTCCACTATTATTTTATAATTTCCTTAGGAGACCTATTTTAGTCCTCAAAAATCCCCTAATTATGCTTTCAGAGATCTTTCTCCTCGAGGTCACTGAAAAAGTATGTACACCCTGTCATGCTGAATGATGCACTTGCGTCCAAGTACCACACCCTCCCCATCATTGTGCTAACCATGCATGTGATAAGGGTGAAGTCAATATGAAACTGTGAAGCTAAGGATTCACCTTCTCCTCCTCCTATGTTCTTTTTCTTGACATTTTGTCTAGACATCCATGGCATAGTGAACGAATTCATGAAAAGTGAAGCTTTTTCTTTTGGGAAAGTAATTCTTCTTGCACCCTTGGCTAGATTTTGGTTTGGTTTGAGATTTATTCCCTTTTCCCTTCTTTCACTTTCCAACTAATGCATTTTTTCCTTCATCCTGGCCTTTATATGAAGTTCCATCTCTCATATTCTGCCTTATCTCTTTTTATACCAAATCAAACCATAAGTGTTCCCTAATCAGTAATTTCTCCGTCACATTCACCGAGTCTTGGTAGTTATCCCATCTTTTGGGAGGGACTAGAGGAGTTAGGCTTACCAAGTAATATTCTACAACATTAGCCCCAATGCCACCAAGCCCATCACAAATTTTTGGTAATATGTTCAGATACTACTGGAATGTGTCATTCTTCTACATCTTGATATCTCAATGTTTATCATTCCGCTCCAATTTCATGTGGTCAATGCTATTCTTGAAAAATTCTATCAATGATTTCCACATTGTGAAAGGAGTTTATTTCCCATGGATATTTGAGATAATTTTGGTCTCGTACTCCCTGCAAGATTATTCTCCTCACCATGGCCACATATTTCTTCCATTGGGAGAGGTTTTACACATCAGATACCTATGGTTTTGCAATTTTTTTCTTGACATATTCTAGAAATCCAATTTCATTGAACATCACTCCATGCAATGAAATTATAGTTTCCTTCCAAGGCATACTCTACTCTCAACGCATTGAAGGTCATCTACCCAATTTTAAAGAGATCATGCTACACCATACTGTAAATTCAAACCTCCTAAACAAAAAATTCAAAATTCTTGTTCTAATGTGAATCATGCTATGATACCATGTTGAAATTATGGTGTAGATTTGCAACTACTCATGAAATTTTAATTAAAATCACAAGACACACACCTAATCTATTGTGCTACATTAATCAATTCACAATTTAGAACATCAATAAATAACATGCAAAGAGAAATAACACACATGTGCATAGTATTTTTCTAGGGGGAATCAATCTATTAAAAACACTTATGCCTACTTTTTTTAATATGATGAGTAGATATGTATTACAATTTCTAGCTCAATTTGAGTTCAACCTACAAGTGAATAACCTATCTTTCTACTCACCAAGAAGCTCTAACCTAGTCTTAGTAAATTTCTGCCTTTTCTTGAGCCATTATTATCTTATGCAATTCCTAAAGAAAATTAGGCCCCTATTATTTAGGGATTTCTTCCAAAATTATTGCACAATTCCCAAGGTTGATCATTAGGGTACATGCAACACCTGTACAGTCAAGACTAGTCTACAACTAATGTTACACTGCCTTGAAATCTCCACCGCAACTTGGGAACTTGAATTCTCTACATGCACTATTTATTTTGCGTTAATTGATTAGTTAACTAGATGATCACTGAGTTAAGCTATTGGCTCACTCCAAATATAACCTTCCAATAGTTCCTCCAATACTTAGAACTAGTTTAACTAAGCTTGATCCTTGTAACCATCCTTGCAAGCCACAAATCTGTAGGATTAGTGCTGGTCGCCATTGGTTTGATGATGACCTATGAATCACCAAAGACATTTGCCTCCTTTTGGCCCAACTCTTTGAGTAGTTTGATCCCTTGAAGAAAGGCCATTTCTTCAGCTTGCATGCTTGAGGAGTGACCCAGTCCCCAAGCGTATCTGTGGATAGAAGTTTCTTTTGAGTTTATAATGAGCCCTCTTATGATAGCAATTCCTGGATTTCCCTTGGCTTCCCCGTCAAGGAAGAGAGAGGGAAGTGTTTGCTTGGAAATCTAGGATTGAAATTCTTCTTCATTTTTCCCGATTTGCTAATCTTTGAGGGTGATAGGTATCATGGTTGATTTTTGGAATTGGATATTGAGTGTAGCTCCAAACTCAATATCTTGCTGACATAGATTTGTATCACCCCTTTTGTCTCTCAGCCACTCAATTAATTGGCATTTCACTATATTTGCAACAAGTCTGAAGTCTTGTTCTTTATTTCTAAATATCCTTCTCTTCCTCTCTGACCAGATTTGCTAGCTGATGAGTCTAGGTAGAGCAATTCATGCTACCTTGATGATTTTGTTTTTTGATTTGGGCTTGGGTATCTGGCCAGCCATCCAACAAACAAGTCCAGGATGGAACAGGGGAAGGTGAACTTAAAATTCCATGATCCAAGAAGCTCTTGCCAGATAAGGCCTACAAATTTGCACTCTAACGTGAGATGACGGGTGGATTCTAGGCTTTCCTTGTATAACGTGCATCTTGAATACCCGAAAAAATCCCCTTTTCTGTAACCTATCATCTGTAAGGATTTTTTGGCGGCGGAGCAGCTAGCAGAAATGGTCGATTTTTGGAATAGAGGGAAAATTCTAGATGCCAAACCAAGGTCCATGATTGGGAAGGACATTAGGTCATTCCATTCACTTGGATTAGCCTAGAGCCACTGTGTAACCATCCCATTTCAGACCCCAACGTCGCATATTGGATCGTGGGAAGGAGCCAGCCCATGCATAATTTTTAGGAACGCAACAAAGTCAATTTGCAATGAGGGTGGAATCGGGAGCTGCTTCCAACCAGCCCAGTAGTCACCACTCCAATTCGAAAAATCCCACAATGTTTTGATATTTGCATCCATCATCCAACTCTTTAGCTCGATCATGGAGTCTGATTCTACCTGAGGGGTCCTGTTGATTAAGTTGTCCTTCCATAGTTTGATAGATTTACCATTTCTAGGTATCTAGAAGGGGTGAGTTCATAGCAGAGGACCAGCTCTGTTGCAGAGCATGGTGAATAAGGTTCTAAGATGGTATTCGCGTTGATATAAGCATCGAAGTCTCTGTCCTCTAAAGTATTTTTTTCATAGTGCTAAGTGTACCCAACCTAGTTTGGGATCTATGATTTTCCAAATCAATTTTGCTCCCATGGCTAAGTTTTATGCACAAAGATCTTTGAAATTCATCCCTCCTTCCTGAAGCGGTATAGTGAAAATTCCCCAAATGACTAGAGGCATCATCTTTTCATTTTGCTTGCCTCCTTTGCAGAAAAATTTTCTCATTAACTCCATCTTCTTAAGGATTCCCATAGGTGCCAAGAGAACAGAGAATTGGAATAAGGGTAGGCTACTAAGTACTGATTTGATAAGCACTACTTTTCCAACAATGTTGAGCCAAGAGGATCCCTAGGCCTACATTTTTTATTTTAATTTCTCTATCTAAGGGTTCCAGTCTTTCCTCAAGGCCCTCTTATGGAAGATGGGAAGTCCAAGGTATTTACAATAGGTCCAATTTCAAGAGGTTGCAAAACCTAGACATCTTACAATGGAGTCTGCGGATGAAGCAGAGATATTCTAGTAGTAGATATGACATTTGCCCTTATTTAATTCGCTGCCCAAGACTTCACAGTAATCTTCCATCACTTCTTTAAACTTGACTACTGAAATTGGAGTTTCAGTCCCTAGCAGTAAGGTATCATCTGTGAAATTGAGATTTCATATTGAATTAAGAAAGGAAATTTAAAAATTAAAATAAAAGAACATAATAATAATTAGATATTTAAAAGTTAGTATTAGAAATAAAAATGATAAAATAAATAGGAATTTAGTGTGGATTTTCTTTTGGAATTATCGTAGCTTTTCTATGGAGCCAATGTCCTAATTTAAGTTTGAATCCAAGTGAAATAAATATATATTATTTCTTGAAACTTGGAAGTATGGTTGAGATTCTATAATAAAAGAATTGGGGGCACAAATGGTTACATAGATAAAACTATTTTTTTCATATTAGGTTTCATAAGTAAGACTTAATAGATGTGAATGAATATTTTAGATTTTATGCTAACATAATTTATATAAGAATATGTTATTTTATTTTTATTAGTTGTACTTATTATAAGAAAAATTAATGTGGATGGTATGAAAAATAACGAATGTATGTGAAGGGATTTATAGTTTTGGAGATGTATTAGGGTTTAAAAAAAAAATTGTCCAGTGTATGTGCCACATAGACTCCTAGTTCTTCTATAGACTCCTTTTTCTAAGGGACATTTAATATTAGTTCCATTAGCCCTTAACAAAATTAATCAGTGTATTCTGAAGTGGATATGGATTCTTTGGTTATAATTTTCCTCAATGGTGATTATTTTTTCCATGCCCTTTATGCAAGTGGTGTGAGGCATTTTATGGATTCATGTTCCTCCTTTTTACCAGATTGGAATCACTTGGACTTCTTAGGATTCGACACTTTGAGTGGTCTTGAGATCGTGCTAATATGTGAAGTTACAACATGATATCATGTTATATTGATTTCTCTCCCTTGCTCGTTACCCTCGACTGATATCCCTCTATATTATCAAAGGAAATTGGTTGATGTTTCAATGGGTAGGGTTTCATCTCAAATGTCATCACATATTGGCACAACTACTACTATAGTGGTTTAGGATCCTTGTTGTAAGCCTAGAAGTCATTCCATCAAACAGAGGTTTTAGAAAGTAAAAATGGTGAAGGGTGAAGACATACCCCTTTTCAACATACCTGACTTGTGGGACAACATTATTGTTGGTAGGATATAGTTGGACCTATGAGAAAATCTTGGTCTTTGAATCTATTTAAAATTAGATTTCAAAAAATTGGCCCAGGTAGTGGGTTACCATCATGTTCGCGATGTGATCAACACCCTCCAAATTTTTTTCTACAGTTGAATGTTGGAGTTTATTGAGGATCTTACAATGTGTCGCTCTATGATCACATTATGGTCGATTGATGTTTTGTTAAGTGTTTAAATTTTCTTCTCAAATTATACATGTCAAAATCACTTGCTCAGACCTGTGTAGTCCTTGATAAATGCATGGGTGCACCTTTCTTATGCAATCCTAGATAGTTGATAGTTAGTGCACACTCTCCATCGACTTTCTCTCTCTCACTTTGGTTACAATTGTACTTCTATTTTAGTGAGTTTTCCCAATTGTCGCATTTGCACACCTTTGCTTCCATATGTGTCGCTTTGGAGTTTGCAGTTGTCGTTTTTATTTATTTTACTTTATCAAGTTTTGTTTTCATGTTATCTTTAATCTGGCATATGTCGCTTTCTATTTCTTTAGCATTTGCAAGTGTCTTTTTCACATTTTCTTAGTGTCACAAGTTTCGCTTCTAACCATTTTCAGTCAAGTATGTGTCACACCTTTTCACATCATTAGAGCTAGCTCTAGTGTACCCTTCTAAATTAGATGGTCCTAAAAATCAATATAATATATGCTAGACACATTCCTATAGCTTAGCGAGCTTTCCGGTCACAGTCGACACTTATGTCGCAACTTGTATTCTAAGTGTCACAATGTGTAATCTTAACTGTCGCGCCAACAAACAAGTGTCACTTTGTTATCATTTGAATGTGTGATTGTTGTTCATAAGTCTCATGCATTACGCTTCATGTATTTATGGATTCCATGTGTGTGATATATGTTTGAGAATTGTTCATATGCTTTTCCTTCTCTTACTCTATGGATCCTACACTTAGCTATTTTGGACCTCTTATTGGTCCTACTACCAAGTGTAAGATATGAAGGCTTCAATCCTTCTCTAGGTGATGATAATTTCCTATTCATGATCCTTATTGATGATATCTCTCCCTCCCGGGCTTGTGTACTGAGCCCTCTTCAAGGTGAGAACCTTCAAAGCATAGTCGCTTAGACCTTCCTGCTTATACTAACTCAATACATTGATTTGTGAGAAATTCCACATTGTAGGGTGCATGGAGAATTTCTAGTGAGTCTTCCTAAGTGCAGGGCACACTTTTAGTGAATAATCGGCCACTGTTGAAGTAACATGTGCTGAAATAGGGAAGATGACACACTTTTAGTGAAAAATCAACCACTATTGAATAAAATTGCACTAGCATAAGTTATAGGGTGCACTTTTAGTGAACAGTCAGCTATTGGTAAAGAAAATTGCAGCTTCCCTTGAGCTGACCTATATTCCTAGTGCATGGTGCATTTCTAATGGAAAATGAAGTTTCATGTGGATCGCTATTGAAGAAAACTAAACCTTCCCTTCAGCATGCATCTCAGTTATAGCGCATGGCACAATTTTAGTTAGTAATCCCTCAACCATTTTCGACTAAACTTCCTCACTAGCCCAAGCCTTTCCTGCCTTGTCTCTGAAGTGCATGTCATAGTTCTAGTGAATAGTGTGGTCATCCATTGCTCAATGTCAAGCTCACCTATGCTATCACAACCTCCTTCTCCCTTGAACATGGCGCAGAGTGTATTTGTAGTTAGCAAGCTCATCACATTAGATGCTAAACAACCCCTCCTCATAGCACATGGAATAATCTTAGTTGAAAGCGTTTCCTTCCTTAGTCAATGTTGAGGTCAACTACACCACTCTTAACAAGCCTTCCTCTTTCAGTCCTCACACATGCCTATCACATGCAAATTTATCCATGAGAAAAGTAAAGTTAGAATAGATGATTTTAATAATGATATTGCCTTGTCATGAGCGATCTTCATTGCAAGGTGTACCACCTCAACATGGAAATATGATATGCTTAAAGGAAGATTTCCAAGGAGAAGAAACACAAAGAACCACCATGAAGACATGAATCAAATCTTGGACCATGAAATAATTAAGAATATTATGTTACCTCAAAAGGCTCCAACACTGGTCTAAGACTATTTGAAGGGTGAATATGAAGAACAAAGAGAAACTCATATGAAGCTTGAAGACAAAGAAGCAAAGAGAGAACCTTAGAATTGGCACATCATCATGAATCTCCATGTCATCATTGTTAAGTTGTGGCTTGGAAAAGTGTCATCACAATGTCATGTGTCAATGTGTCTTCCTACATCATTTTTGGAATGTAATGATGTATTATCAAAAGGAAAATGAGAAAATGTAAAAGAGTTGGAAGTCCAAGAGTCATATGTTGAATATTCAAAGTCACATGTTCAAAAAGGAGTCTTACAGAAGTTCAAAGGTCATATAGGATTCTAAGAGTCATGAGGGTAGTTCAACAGTCATAGGTATATGAAAGGTTATCCCTCTTGTTATAAAAAAAACCTCATAACAAAAGAAAAGGTCTTTTTGTAGGCTTAAACCTTGGAGAGCTAGCCTTGGCATCTCTTACCTAACATAGGAGAGAAGATCATTCATTGAAGAAGCAAGAAGTGATTTAATGTTCCACTAACGGTACTACTACCTCAATATTGTAACTGCTTACTTGGGCCTTTCACTTAGTAATTGAAGTTCATCGAGACAACACATTTTGATGCATGTATTTTCAATGTTGTAGGACTATTATTTAGGTGTTTTTGTTATATTTTATGTGCATATTTACTAAGGTTGAACTAATTTGTTGGCTTTGGTACTTATATTGTTGAATGTGTGTTATATTTTCTTTAATGAGCATTTTTTGTATGTGAACTATTTTTCTAGATAACTAATGAATATTTACTTTCTCTTTTGTGCCTCTCTTAGGATAGTACTATTACTTTCTCTCAAAGGGATCACTCTTTTCTCCCCTCTCATGAAGGCCTATTTTTACACATTATGATTGATGTTTCACAATGTTAATAGACTTTCTTGTTTGAAGGTTATGTGTATAATTTCTTATGTTATCCATTGAAACCAAGGAGAACCTTAAGTTATGGTGGTTAGGTCGATACTCCTGATGGGTTTCTTACTCCCCAAGCTTGTGCTAATAGGTAAATTTATAAAATTATATCATAGTATATTGATTTCTCTCCCTCAGTCATTACCCTCGACTAATATCCCTCCATATTATTGAAGGAATTTGGTTGATATTTCAATGGGTATGGTTTCATCTCAAATGTTATCACATCTTGGCACAACTACTACTCTAATGGTGGAGGTTCCTTGTTGTCAACCTAGAATCCATTCCATCAAATAGAGGTTTGAGGAAGTAAAAATGGTGATTGGTGAATACATCCCCCTTTCAGACATACCTAACTTGTGGGACAACATTGTTGTTGGTAGGACATGGTAGGATCTGCGAGAAAATGTTGGGCTTCGAATCTATTCCAAATTAGATTTCCCAAAATTTGCCTAGGTGGTGGGTTACCATCGTGTTCATGATGTGATCAACACCCTCCAAAATTTTTCCTACACTTGAATTTTGGAGCGTACTGAGGATCTTACACTCTGTCTCTCTATGGTAACTTTATGGTCAATTTATGTTTTGCTAAGTATTTAAGTCTTCTTCTTAGATTCTAAGTGTCAAAGTCACTTTCTCACTCATGCGTAGTCCTTGATAAATCCATGAGTGCACCTTTCTTATGTAATCATAGATAGTTGGCAGTTAGTGTGCACTCTCCATTGACCGTATCCCTCTTACTTTGGTTACAATTGTACTTCTATTTTACTGATTTTTCCCAATTGTCGCTTTTTCACACATTTGCTTTTAGATGTACCACTTTCATTTTTCTGGTTGTTCTTTTGCTTTCTCTCACTTTAACAAGTGTCATTCTTATGTTATCTTCACTCTGGCATGTGTCACTTTCTATTTCTTTAGCTTTTGCAAGTGGCATTTTCATGTTTTCTTAGTGTCACAAGTGTCGCTTCCAACCATTTTCACTCATGTATGTGTCACGCCTTTGCACATCAATAGAGCCAGTTCTAGTGCACTCTTCTACATTATATGGTCCTACAAATCAATATAATACATGATAGACACATTCCTATCGCTTAGCACACTTTCTCGTCACGGTTGACACTTTTGTTGCAACTTGTATTCTAAGTGTCACAATATCTAATATTAACAATCGCACCTAGAAATAAGTGTGACTTTTCTATCATTTCAAGGTGTGATTGTTTTTAAAATTCTGACACATTCCCATTTCTTGTATTGATGGCTTCCATGTGTGTGATCTATGTTTGAGAATCATTCAAATTCTTTCCTTCTCTTATTATATTGATCCCACGGTTATCCATTTTGGAACTCTTGTTGGTCCTACTACCGAGTGTAAGTTATGAAAGCTTATATCCTTCACTAGGTGATAAGAATTAGCTATTAATGATCCTTGTTGATGATATATGTCCCTACTAGACTTGTAAACAGATTCCTCTTCAAGGTTAGAACCTTCAAAGCATAGTCACCTAAGTGTTCTTGCTTGTAGTGACCCACTACACTCATTTTTGAGAAATTTCACATTGTAGGGCACATGGAGCAGTTCTAGTGCCCCTATGCAAAATAAAATTGTGCAATACAAGGTATGTTCCCTCTCACAGCAAATTAAACCTTTTCCTAGCCAAAGCGACCTAACCTTCTCTTGCTTTCCTAAGCCAACTACGCAATTTCCTCTTCTAGTGAGTCTTCCTAAGCACAAGGTTCATTTTTAGTGAATAATCAGCCATTGTTGAATTAACCTTTCTTAGAATAGGGCATACGATGCACTTCTGGTGAAAAATCAACCACTATTAAATCAAATTGCGCTAGCATAGTGCGCAGGGTGCACTTTTAGTGAACAGTCAACCACTATTGAAGAAAACTACGCCCACCCTTGAGCCTTCCTATATTATCAGTGCATGGTGTAGTTCTAGTGGGAAACGAAGCTTCGTGTGGATCACTATTGAAGAAAACTACACCTTCTCTTTAGCATGCCTCTCAGTTACAAGGCATGGCCCAGTTTTAGTTAGCAAGCCCCCAACCCTTTTCCACTAAACTTCGTGACTACACCAAGCCTTATCTTGCCTTATATCCGTAGAGCATGACATTTTTCTACTGAATAGTGGTGTAATCCCTTGCTCACTATGAAGATCACCTATGTTATCACAACCTTCATCTCCCTTAAACATGGTGGAGAGCATAATTCTAGTCAGCAAACTAATCACTTTATCTCTTACACTTGCCCATTGTGCTGGACCTTGAAGAGCCTCTCTGCAAAGTGCATGGCATAGTTTTAGTTGATAGTGATGATTTCCTCAGTCAATTCGGAGCTCAGCTACGCCATTATTAACAAGTCTTCCTCTTTCATTCCTCACACGAGCCTATGATGGGAAACATTTTCCATGAGAAAAGTAGAGTTAGAATAAATTATTTTAATACTCATATTACCTTTTCATGAGTGATATTCATTGGAAGGTGTACCACCTCAACATGGAAATATGATATGCTCAAAGGAATATTTCCGAGTAGAAGAAACAAAGAGTCACTTACAGAGAAGAAACACAAAGAACCACCATGGAGACATGAAGCAGATCTTGGACCATGACAGAATGGAGAATATTATGTTACCTCAGAAGTTTCCAACATTGATCTAAGACCCTTTGGAGGGTGAATATGAATAACAAATAAAAAATCCTATGCATATTGAAGACAAAGCATGAAAGAGAACACCTTGGAATTGCCACATCATCATGAACCTCTATGTCATCAATGTCAAGTTGTGGCTTGGATAAGTGTCATCACAATTCCATATGTGTCAATGTGTCTTGCCACATCATTTGTGGAATGTAATTATGTATTATCAAAAGTAAAATGACAAAATGTAAAATAGATATAAATCTAAGAGTCATACGTGGAATATATAAAGTCACATTTGGACAAAAGAGTCTTATAGAATTTCAAAGGTCATTTACAAGTCAAAGAGTCATGTGGGTGGTTCAAGAGTCATAGATATATGAGAAGTTATTCCTCTTGTTATAAAACAAACCTCATAACTCAAGAAAAAGGATTTTTGGAGGCTTAAACTTTTGAGAGCTAGCCTTTGATTCTCTTACCTAACATAGGAGGGAAGATCATTCCTTGGAGAAGCAAGAAGTGACTTGATGTTCCACTATTGGTACCACTACGTCACCATTGTAACTATGTACTTGGACCTTTCACCTAATAATTGAAGATCATTGAGACAACACATTTTGATGCATGTATCATGAATGTTGTGGGACTAATATTTACGTGTTTTCAGTATATGTTATGTTCATAGTTACTAAGGAGATTTAACTACTTCATTGGCTTTGGTACTTATCTCGTTGAACATGTGTTGAATTTTCTTTAATGATCATTGTGTTTATGTGAAATATTTCGCTAGATAACAAATTAATATTTCCTTGGTCTTGTGTGCCTGTCTTAGGATAGTACTATTACTTTCCTTCCAAGGACTCACTTTTGTCTCCCCTCTCATGAAGGCTTCTTTTTACACATTGTGATTGGTCTTTGACAATGTTAACATACTTTATTGTTTGAAGGTTATGTGTATAATATCTTATTTTATCCATTGAAACCAAGGAGAACCTTAATTTATGGTGTTCAGGATGATACTTGGGATGAGGCTCCTACTCCAACTGGTGTGAGGTATAATTGGGACTTCACTTTAGGGAGAATCCCTGTACGTTGGAAGAGTCCAGCACCGTCAACATTCTCACGAGAGTGAGATAAGCTATACTTGTTGAGTATGTTTTTAATCTCTTATCCCAAATGGATTTTTCCCAAATCATAATCCAAATATGTTTTTCTAAGGAGATTGAGCTTACCATTCTCATGGAAAGTGTTCATAACTTGTTTCAATTTATGTCTGATGGTGAGGGTGGAATAACTGTCCCCGAAACTGAATTTCAATTTTCTCGTTTTCTCCTTTGTCATAGAATGCATTTTAAGGAGGTCATGTCCAAACTATTCACCCCCACATTTTAAGGTTGAGTCAAGAAATTGGGTCATACATACCTACTACTTCTATCCATGCATTTTAGAAACTTGTTAAGGATCTTTGTGAAGCCTTTGAAAAGTATGATTATCAAGATGTATATTATAAAAATGATAAACTTAAAACGAATTCAAGTGAACCTTTAGAGTTTTTCTTTAATTAATTTCTTCATCTTTGTTTTGAGTTTCCTAAAGAATATTTTGACTATAATTTTATCAAAAAAAGGTTTCAGAGCTTGATTCTTCTCTTCGTCAAATATTTTGTATCAAAACCCCTAGATGAATCTACTCTTACAACTTAAATTAATCATGAAACATCCCAAATTTATGAGGAAGAACCTACTATTCCTTTTGTTCCTTGTCCTCCTCCATTTTTAGTACCAATTTGGGTGTCTCCTTGTGGAGATGTTGAAGTTGGGAAATCTATAAATCAAATTGTAGATCTGTCTTCTCCATTTTCATCCACTTCGCATGATTCAAGTTCAATGGAGGAAATATTGGAGTGGTTCATGAAGCCTAAGATGAATACTAAGCCCTTGATATTTCAATATGATATTAACACCCATAGTTTCAACCTTGAATCTGATTGATCGAAATTATGGTTTCCTCACAGGATACCCTTAAATCTCTACCATCCATGTTTCCTAATTCCTTGTTATTTGGTCCTCTTGATAAACCTGCTTAAATGTTTAATCATGTTGAAATTTTTGTTTTAAGTAGTAATCAGGAACAAGGAAGTTCCATTTCACATGTACAAGAGAAAAGTGTTGAAGATGTGTCCTATATTTCTCCCCTCTTTCAAGATAATAATTTTGCTTCTTTGGATGACCATCTATATTGTACTCTTGATAACTTGTCAAATGATTCTAAACCCTGAATTCAAGTTGAGACCTTGGGCAACCAAGACCTTGACATCTATGTTTCCACTAATACATATGGTGAAGAGTGCCCGAGTAAATCAGATAATATATTTTCTTCTTCAAAGGACTTAGATTTCCAAGGAATCGATCCATAACCTATTTCTAATAGTCTAAAATATCCATTTATGAGCTGGGATACTCTTTCAATTTAGAATGATCTCAAAATTTCTCTAGTCCATACATCTTTAGATGACAAAGCTGAAGAGGTAAGATTCTAGGTTTTTTAACCTTTGGTATACCCTCATGAAGAAAAGAAATGACATTCTGAATATCACATTGGTATACCTTTATTTCAATATTATATTGATGAAGATGATATTAATACATTATTCTTACAAGCCCAATCCCATTTAGTAACAATTAGTGCTCGTCCTCCTTCGCTTTTTTATCCTTCTTCATGTCTAACACACTATTCATTTTACCCAAATATGTTTTATAACTGTGTTATACCAAAAAGTTTCTCTAAATTATTTAGATTATTATCCAGTTGGCTATGGTTGCAATCAAGTACAAGATGGTGCAATGTTACAATCAAAGGATGAAAAGTTTGAATTGATTATTCATGATTTGTTCAACCATAAATCTTTCATAAGTTAGAAGGAAGGTGTTCCAATTCCATATGATCGAGGGAGTGTTTCGATTAGTGCATTTAAATGTTCTATCCATCAAGAATTTGATATGCCTGATCTTAAATATGATCAAACTAGTGGCAGCAACAATATTTTCATTGATACAGCTAATGATAGTGGTGCATTTCTACCTGACGATTTTTCTAAGCCACCCAAATTTGATGTTACACTATCAAAAAGTTTAGAAACCTGTTAGGAGGTCGAGACACTTTACCCCCTACTAATGGTTATGTTAGGTTCTCTTAATCCTCTTCAAATATCTAAACTAAGTTGAATCTAGATTTTCATGCATGAATCTTTCCTTAACATCCATCTACTAGTTTCAAGTTCACTCTTAAAGGACTTACGGTGTTTCCAAGTTAATAATTTTTAATCCTAATGATAATCTTTTTGATTAGATAAAGGATTATTGTTTCGATATTTTCTCTTCACATCAATACCTTATACTAGACCAAGGTTTATGATGAGCCCTAATATGGCACTAAGGATGTTGCAACTGCTACGGCTTCTCAACTTAAATTATCAGCCCAGGTTTCGAACAAACTTAAGGGTGACAATGCTATATGCACAATAAGTTAGGTTCTACTCATGTAACACTTAGACTATTCATCAAATAAAGGTGTTCAAAGACCACTCCTTCAACTAACTACAAAAATAATGTCTTATGAAAGCATGCCATTATTGCATGGAGATGGACGTGATTCTACCTACACAAATGAAAATAACATTCATTAAATGTAAATGCTAATTGAAATTGCATGAAGGGAAAGGGCTAGTCTAGTTTCATAAGTAAGCCACGCTACTCTATTTTCACATTCAATCAAATCGATAGCCTAATTTCATGAACCATTTATCTATTTGCAACTTGCTTAAAAATGAGGGATTCAGCCTTCAAAACAACTATAAACAAAAAGCTAAGTTTAATTTTAATTGTTTTCTTGTGTTTGCAGTGGGGAAAGGACGGGGTTAGAGTGGTATTGGAGTCTTCATAATGAAATCAAATATTGGGGCCCGTTCTCTGAATTTAGAGTGCAAGGGTCAAAGTCTATTGTGAACTTGGTTTAAGGGAGCAATGTTACAGGACTGCTACAGGAGGTGCTATAGGAGGCCTTGTTTTGCTACAAGAGGGGGGTCTGAGAGTTTTTTGAGGACATAAGTAGTATCTTGATGGTGAATGAAGAGTATAGGATCCCCTTAGCTAATCCTAGTACTCGTTAGAGGCCCATCTTGCACCAACATTTATGCCCACGATGTCCTTCATTTTCCCTCAAATAGTAATCCTGATGGAAAAGTTTGGAAGCAATGTGAAGTGTCTAGTAGGGAGATGGAACGGTCTAGGAGGATATGGAAGAATTGGCCCATGTGTGCAAGTAAATAACAGCTACTGCAGATCGTTTAAGTTCATGCATTCAATGACCAATATTGCAGCAAAATAAAAGTGGAAAGGATGAGTTAATTCTTATTTCTTCAAGATCTAATCTATCCTACAACATGCATCTGATCTAATTACCAAATAAACATTAATAAATTCTAAATTGCAAAAATAATCATGTAGAAGAAACTCAATCACAAACTAAATAATTTCCAAGAAATCATTAACAAATGTTTTTAGCTTGTTTTTGTAAAGTTTTCCACCACATATCCCACAAGAGAGATGGTAGCTCAACCTGCAACTATAATTTTGCAATATAATCCTACTTAAGAAATCAAATAACTTGTAGAAGAAAAGAACAAGAATAAATTACAAGGGAGGGCCCAAACCCAAGGGTTTAAGCAATCTAAAGCTAACTCAGATGGAGGCCAACAATAAAAATTCCAATAACAAAAAATAATAGTCACACAGATGGCATGAAATATGAAAAAAGTTGTGTCAAACACTAGGCTCTCAACAACTATCTTATCTCTTGACAAAAGTCTGAAACCTAATGAACCTTTATGTTGATTTGTTTATACAAAAAGTAGTTGAGGGGAAGCTCCCTTGAATAAAGGAGTGATTCCCTTCAAAATATCGAGATTGTTGGGTCTGGTTACCTTGAATCTTCTCATACACTTGAGTTCCTCAACTGCTAATGAATTTGAGTTGCTGGTGAGAAATATTTGACCTCAAGCCAAGTTGGGGAGCTAATGTAGTCGAAAATCTCCCCTATATTCTCTCTACATGTCTCCAATCATCTCCTTCAAAGTAAATATCTCAAAAAATGCTTTTTTTCCTACATTTTAATCACATTAGGCCGTGAAAAATGACAAACACCCTTTAGTCTTCCTACTAAGAATATTATGGCTAAAAATTGAGTTAATCTGAGAAAAGGAGAGTTTTAAGGGCTCGGGGATAACATAACGGGCCTAAAAATATACCTATTGATGGGACCCAACATCAATCCCTATTGAAGGTGTTTCTCACCCTATGAGAAATTCAGTCTCTGATGTGAAGTTCATACATGGCCTTGGTGGCTTCTATGACATCCCAAGGAATTTCAGATGGTATGCCTTTCTATGGATAGAAACCTCCATTTTCCTATATGTTTTCCCACTCCTTTTGTTCTATTGTGTGGTCCGTTATTTCCTATAGGCCCAATAGTAAGGGAGTACTGAGTTTGAGGCCTATCCAGCTGATCTTTAATAGTTTCATGATTACTTTTTAGAGTGGGGTTCTCTCTAAGGCACTCCTTAGTCTTTTTGCAGAGTGATACTCTATGGTTTGAAAACGATAAGGCAGAGCATGCCATCATCTTTGGCAGGCCTGCAAATGTTTTGTCCCCAACATTCTAAAGGTGTTTTCAAAATGTAGGAGAGATTTTTCTTTGGTTTTTGTATACGGAGGTGCCAATTACAGATCAGTGGAAATGAGGTGGTGGTTACTGAAGCTAGACTTGGGTCTCATTAATTCTTCTCTTATGTATAAAGGCTCCTTCTATTCTTTTACCATGACCTTCCTTATTTATTAAAATCTTGTCTCTTCATGGGTCAACAAAGAGGTTAGTGACATTAGTTGCATATCCCCCATCCTGGAGTTGGGGTCCCAAAATTTCATGTCTCTGAGGACCATATCGCGCATCTAGAACTCTGCGAATTTCGCTCTATCCTCAATACTTTCTCTTTGCAAAAGTCAATGAACTTTTTGTAGTCTCAGAAAGCTAGAGAGACATATTGTTATAATGTCCTTATCTAAATTGCAACCACTTCTCCACGAGAAATATAGAATAGTATTTGGATAGCTTCCTACATTGTATGACTTCCATGGATAAGCTTGCCATAGTGCCACGTTGTGTCTCTTTTTCTTGTAGTTGTTCTCTTAGCCTTTTTTTCTTTGTTTGTAGCCGCTCCTTCATGATTGACTCCCTAAGCCTTGTGTCAATTAGTTCGTTGCGCACTTCATTTAGTTTTTCCTCCATGAGGCCCACATCTTCCACCTTCTTGGATCTTTCAATTTGCATCCATCTATGAGTCTTTCCTCTTTCCCTTTCCATCTCAAAGAGAAGTGATATTGCAAATTTCTTAGGTATAATCCTACCTCCTTCAACAAATTTGTAGTAGGATTCATTGTTGATGTCCTGAATGTAATCTTATTTAACTTATTCGTAATATTGAGAAAAGCAACTCTCTACTCCACAATCTTCATTTTTTGTCATGGTATCAGAATGTAAGCTACGTAAGACTCTTTGAGAGAAGTAGAGAGAAGAATCATGAAGTTTCATAAGACTCCAGTGAGAAAAGTGCCTCAATTTGTTTTTGGCCAGTGTCGTCAGAGTTCTTGGCCGAAAAGTCAAGGAAAAAGTGCAAAAATATTTTGAATTTCGCACCTAAGAAGTGAAGTGTATCAATTATGCCACTCTCAAGAAAACCGAGTGCGTCAATTTCACATCTCAATGAAACATAAACTGCGCAAAAACGTCGCCACACCATGCATTGGAGTGCTTAAAATTACGCATAAAATCCCTATGTAGCCGCGCAAATGACAAAGCATAAATTATTTTTTGGGGGATTTGTTTTTCCCATGTATAAAAGTTCCTCAAATTACCCTTTTTCACTAGACGACAAGAAGAACGAAAAACGAAACGTCTTTGACCTTTCATGGCTCTGTTCATTGAAAATAACCCTCATGGAAATGTCACAAATCATTTGTTTGAATTCGTTTTAAATTTTTTGTTAAGTGGCCTTATGTTATTAAAAGGGTTTAATTTAAGAGGACTTATGTCATTCAATTAAAAGCTTTTCTTTCGTGAATTCGTTTAAAAAGTTTTTATGAAGGGTTATGTCATTTTCCAAAGAGCTTAAAAAAAAATAGAAAAAAGACTTCCCTTGTATAAAAGTGTTGTTTTTCCATTCAAAGGGCTTTGTTAATAGAGTCTTCAAGAGAGAATATTGATGTAAGGGGTATTGTAATAATTTTTTAAGAGAGAGATTCTAATAGGAGAAAAAGAAAGTTTATTTGAAGTTTCTTTTAAATAAGAACTTGTATTATAAAAGAAAACAATGTAGTCTTGCATCCTTAAAAAACAGATTTTTTAAATTTTGAAGAGATTATAAAGGGTCCTTTTTCAATGAGTTATGGTTATTGTGATATTTTTGTGAAAATATTTGTATAAGTGTTTTTCCATGTATTTTATGGATGTCAAGCAGCAAAGAAGCCATTGTAGAGACACATTTACATGTAACTGTTATGTCTAAAAAATTTTAATAGAAAATGAATTATTTGTTGAGCTACAATCAACGAGTGTTCAATAAATGGGGAAAGCCAAGACGGG
This sequence comes from Pinus taeda, assembly GCA_000404065.3. Lineage (NCBI taxonomy): Eukaryota > Viridiplantae > Streptophyta > Pinopsida > Pinales > Pinaceae > Pinus > Pinus taeda. Next base: position 12,512 of record APFE030499660.1, on the reverse strand, counting down.
CTAAGAAATTCGAAGCAACATCTAGAGATGTATGAAGTTTTTTTAAATGAATTGGAAGTGAAGAGGCAAAAGGATGCCTTCGCATAAAAATGCATAAAAAAAATATGTGGATGACAACATGCTTTCTCTCATTCCAGATGCTAAGATTGCCAAGGAATCCTGAGATACCCTTGAGAGGAATTTCGGTGTTAGGGGGAGCATTGAAGTTGAAGATGAAGGTGTATCTATATAAACAAATCTAGAGCGAGATGAAAATTTTGGTCAATCCCACTGTGCTCAGTCACAAGTGGATGATGATTGTGAAAATTTTACAGAAGCAACAGAGAAGGAGTACGTAGATGCTCATGATTTCAATTGTACACAACCACAAGTGTACGAATATTTAGTTAATCGAGCAACACAACTTGCTGATGATAGTGAAGTTTCTATTGGAGCAGTTAGTGTTATGGTAATCCAACAATTCCATTTTCTAATGTTAAATTTGATCAAGATTTGTTGTCTAATGATGAATGCAAATGATGCAAAAAAACAATCATATAGACATCATTCTATTCTGTGAGAAAAACCCACTTGAGTTAGTGGAAGACAACCCTTCTGCAGCACCACAGGTTAATAAAGAAGTGGAAGAGACAAAGACAGAGATAGGGATAGAGATAGAGGTAGAGGCAAAGAAGGAAGATCACAAAGAGAATAAAAAGACAGAGGTAGGAGCAGAGCTGGAAGTGCAATAGGGAAAGATCTCATTACACAGAAGAAGGAATAGAACCAATGTGGTTCTGCAAATATTTTTAATTTTAATATTGATTTCCAGTGTGCAGATACACACAATGATTATGAAGAAGAGTTAAATTCCCTTGAAGCATGGCTTGCAACACCATGCATTGATAAAGTCTACATAGAAGCTGCAAAAATGCATGTTGAAGAAATCTTGGATGATCAATAAAATTTGTTGGTATTGAGTCCTGAAGAAATAAATTTGTATTATAAACTTATGTTGCAGAAAATTGATGATGAAGATCACACAACAAAATATAACATGTGGTAGCAACCCACATACAAATCGATTTTCAAAGAAGTCCAAAACATGCTTAGACAACCTGTAACAATGGAATACCTGCACCAACAAATGAAGAATCTAAAGTTTGAAGGATACAACAAGAAGAAAACGCTGGAACAATTTAGAGGCTACATGATCTAGAAGAAGAGAATAAGAAAAATAAATGTAGTTGGAATCGATTTTTTTTTCTAAATTGTAAGTCTAGCTAAGACATAGACCAACAAACATCTTAATTGAATTTTTATGTGGTTGTAATTAGGAGGGAGTGTTGGAGAATCTAATTTCAACCTCCTGGTAGGTGTCAAAACTATCCATCCAAGTGTCTTAGTTTAGTTTTAGTTAGTCCATTTTAGTTTAGTCTCACTGCACTCATTTATTGTTGATGTCTCCAATGTAATCTGATTAGTAATATTCAGAAGAGAAACTCTAATTTGTAATATTGAGAAGAGAAACTCTCATCTCCACAGTTTAACATTTAAAAAAAAAAATCCTCTTAACATTTGCCCCAAGATTCTTGATGGTGTTCCACCATCAAAAATACTATTTAAACACTCCCAAAGTGAAATGAAATTTCTTGAATTCTTTTTGCCAAATTTTAAAGAGAATAAATGACATAAGATTCTTGATGGTGTTCACCATTAAATATACTATTTAAACACTCCCAAAGTGAAATGAAATTTCTTGGATTCTTTTTGCCAAATTTTAAAGAGAATGAATGACATCTTTAGACAATGCCATTAGTTCCGATTTAAAAAAATAAACATCACTATCCTATTAATATAAATTCAATTCATGTATAATTTTAAATATATTAGTATTTAATAAAATGTGGAATAAATTATTTCTAATCAATTTTTATATATATGCTAAACTGGAAAACTCAATTTCCATAATCGATAATTTAAATAGTCAATAAGAATGACCGTTATAATTTTAGTAGTGATTGACATAGCAGGTTTATACGTTGAACGTTTCAGCGCATTGATGTGAAGCACGTTTTTTTTTAATGAATACTGAAAATTGAAATCTAGTTATTATCTTTTTGGAAATGGTATATAGGAAAATCATATATAAATTTGGTAATGATGAAATTTCCATTCTGCTAAATAATTTCGTTAAAATATTGAATTAAATATGTAAATATTTTTCATATATTTGTTTAGAGAGTGTTCCGCAAAATTACATAGAGAATAATCTGTCGATCCGTTTCGAACCAACCAATGTGATTTATTGTCAAGACAAGTTGGATCACAGAAATCTAAATTCCTTAATTTTTCATATATGTTTAGTATTTTCAAATTTCGATCAAATAAATCGATTCGCGAATGCCTGGAAGTATGTCTCAATCAAAATTTTATGTAACATACCTGGTTCATATTGTGTAGTTTTAATTTCTATCGGAAATTGTACAGAATAAAAACAATAGTATAGAAATATAAAATTTTATGAATTACATTGTTCATAATTTTAAATTTTTATATTAATATAGTATAGATTTTAGACTATTAAAATTAAGTCAATCAAGTTTAATCCTTGAAACAAGAATAAGTCAAGCATTTAAGTTTACTCTTTTCCATTTCCAATTCCAATTACATATAGTCTTCTTATTTATTCTAGTTGAGATAAGCGTTTAATATTAAAAGGAAATAAAATTTTAAATAAAAATATAACATTGAGTAAGGAGAATCTTAATTCATGTTATTTGTAAGATTTTTATTAAGGGAATATTATTAACATATTTTATTTTGTAAAATTTTATATAAGACAATAGTCATTAAATTGATGTTATTATACTTATTTAATTTTTGAGATTCTTTTCTATTTTAATTTATATGAGCAAAATTTTTAATGAAAACCGATAATCTAGATAATCTTACACATGATATGAGATACAAAATAAGCAACTTACCCATCATACTAAAATATAAAATGAACTTCTTGACTCAACAACAAATTTTTGAGCGACATTTGTTTTTTTTATTCAATCAAATGAACTTCTTGACTCAACAACAAATTTTTGAGCGACATTTGTTTTTTTTATTCAATCAAATAGAAATAAGATTGTAACGATGCCATTTCCATTGACAACTCGGTCAGTATTAGAAATTTCAATCTGTAATTATTTTCTCGGAGTCATTTTATATGACCTGCTTATTAACAATCACACAATTGACTACTGGAAGTAATAAATCGATGCTGCCACATGCATTATTTCAATGATGCAACACCCATTATTTACTTAGGATTCATGACAAATTTCTTTGCCAGACGTGAACCGATTAAATTTAAGCATAAGAGCCTTCTGGTCAAGAAGTGCTCTAATCCAGGGCTGATTGTCTGCCTGCAGCAATGTAAACGACCGTCAGTTTTTGTAAAACTAAAGAGAATACTTCAAAAAATATTAAGAGAACGAGTTTTCAGTTTCTGACCTCATCTCTAATTAGTGACTTGAATCCAGGCTGCGTTACCCGGAATGCCCTGGGTCACTGGAAACAGCATGTAATAAGAGGCTGGTGCAATATTCCCATTGGGAGGAGCTGTAACAGCGACGGAGTACCTATTGGCTGCCACGCGAACTGCCGCCGCCAATTTCAGCCTCAGCATTCGCTGACCCTGAGAATACGAATGCGTCGAGTATGGCGCACTCAGAAGATTCATTTCCAATGCTGTGAGCGGACCAGGAAGAGTAAAAACCACCGTAAATATCTGTCCATGGCGAACGCGAGCAGGGGCATTCGTGATCTGGGGGCGTCTAGCGTTAAAACTCTTGTCGAGATACGGAGGCAAGAAAGCTTCCACTCGCAACTCCGTAGGAAAGGCGCCGGTGAAAGTATAGAACAGATGAGTATTACTCCCCGCAACCAATACACGACCGTCGGGCAGCAAATTGGCAGTGGAATGATACAGGCGAGGTATGGCAGTCGCTTTCATGACAGCAAATCTGCGCCGTACAGGATTGTAAATGACGGGATTCAAGATCGGTTGCGAGGCATCGCCGTAGCCCTGAGATCCTCGCAACGCGCCGTTGATGATAAGCACAACGCCAGAAGGAAGAATTATCATGTCGCCCATGCATCGTCTCATGGGCATATTTGACATGGCCCAAGCAGGGGCCTTCGCGGTGATCACCATTCTCCCGCATGAGGGAGAGGTCAGAAGTTGTTTGGCGGGCTGTCGAAAGGCCCCAAACTGGGCCCCTCCACAGACAAGGACCTCGGCAGCCTGGTAACCGCTCGGGCCGTCAAGCGGGAGAAGCACCGAGCTGCCCCCAGAAGGGTAATTTCTTGGCTCCCCGGGTATGGTAGGGAAATTACGAGCAACGGCCCGGGTATTGTAATTCAATTCAATGGAATCTCTGTTAGCGAAAATATAAAGATTTCCGTTGGGCAGAAGATGCACGAACGGATAATAGTTGTCGTTTTGGGCATCATTGGTGGCTCTCAGAAATGGCAGTGAGAAGCTTCCTTCTCCTCTGGCTTTCGGCACGAACTCGTAAGTGAAAACCGCTCTGCCTCCCACGACGATTACTCTGCCGTCTGGCAGGAGCTGATCTGTCGCATACCACCGCGGTTCGGCTAACGCCGTCTTCGGATCCTCGACCCAGTCGCAGGCTCCGGCTGCCGGACACGGTGCGATTCTCCTTAACTTCCGGCTGCCGTCCAGGTTCCCGCCGGTCTGGAGCAGCGTTCCGTCGGGCAGAAACTGTCCCGACGAGCACCACGTATCGGTCTGAATGAAAAGCGGGCGTATCCCGTTGTTGGCGAGGTTTAGCATAACGCTGTGGGCCGTGCAGTCGCGTTGGAGAATTTGGTCCAGTGGATTAATTCTGCACCTTCCGTTGGGCAATTTTATTTGAGACGGGCCGATGTTGGTCCGGTCCAGCATAACGACTGTGTTGAAACGGGTAACTGCAGTGTGCATCGATGATATTCCAGCACTCTTTACCAGCAGCTGCCAGTCACCCACAGACGCAGCTCCTTGACCTTCGGCCAGAAGCCACAGCCATGAATTCACCAACAATAACAGGCAAACCCATCGCAACATTTTGAGCTTTGCTCTGATCACCATGCCTAGATCTTCGAATACAGTGAACAAACTAACCGATTGCAGGCTTAAGTAGAATTTGCATGACGGTGTTGTCGGCCTGCCTTATTTGCACGCCACTATATTGAATTGGACGGCCACTTTGAACTTATCAAAGGGCAGATTTCACGAGGCAGTTAACTAATCTAAAATTTGAAGTCCATCGCAAGATACCCAGCTGGATGGACTTTTAATAATGTCTGCCACTGCACATGAATGGAAACCTTGTGGTTGTCATGAAGCAAACGTGCACAACAGCATGATTGTCCGTGTTGACCATCGTATTTTAATGAAATTACGCTAAGAACAATGTATCGAATCTCAATAAATAAAACATTAGATTCGATATGCAGGGCCACAAATTTTTGACATTCTCTCCGATCGAATGTGGAGTAATTCCAAGCTTTCCTGATTGGTTAGACTCATCCCGTTAATTCCAAAGTCAAAGGTTGTCTAGGGTTTGGATGCCTACAAAAATTTTGTAGTCGTAGTCTAATGATGCTCAGAAGTTTGCCAAGAAAGTTATAAAAATTCTGGTTATATTTGGAGAAAATTTGGTAAGGATTTTTGTAAATCTATAGTTGTTAAGCTTCAAAATTTTAGGTGTCTTACATGTTTTTGATGGTGCTCAATCCATTTCATTCAAACATAACTTCTACAAGATTTGTTGAAATTCTTTTATCTCAATTCCAGCTACTTTTGACTATCCAGGGAATTTGTTTGCCTTGTTAGAAGACTCAATTTTTGTATCCTCTCTTGAAAAGCGAGGTAATTCCAATCTTTCTTGACTGGTTCCAAATTCAAGGATTCTCAGACTCAGTCCGTTTGTTCCGAATTGAATGGTTGTCCCCATGATGGTTGGACGAATCCAAACGATCTGAAATATTCATGAACAGTCAATATGGAGGTATATTTTAAAGCAACGGAACGTAACGGAACCAGTTCTTATCCAAGGGACAAGTTCTGTTCTTATCTTATATGCGACGATGTAGAGTAGACAAAGTCCGGTCTATTGTTTTTGGCGACTAAGTACACAAGCAGATACGGATTGGTTGGAATTACTCGTGACTTTAGATTTCGACATCATGAATACTTACTGATCTTAGATTTCGACGTAATGAATGCTTACTGATCTACGTTCTAGCAGCAAAAGCCGTCCACCCAGGATCACTGAAGTAGTTATAATTAGATGACATATATGTTTTTTAAATTATGGATATGGATATGGATATGGATATGGATATGTATGTGAGTTTTTATTTTTCCTCAGCTAGGTAAGTGTTTGTAAAAATTATGGATGTTTCTAATTTAGTTATGCAGTTGAGGTTCATAAATATATTTATAACATATAAATAAGCTAGATCCATTGTAATATGTAGTTATTGAAGGAGACGATAATTTTTTTAATTTTTGTAATGTATTAATTTTTTAATATTAGAAAATTTACACATTAATAAATTATTAATTTTATTTTTGTACTAGTTAATTATATTTTAATTATTATTATATTATTATTTTATGTTTTATTTTCATTTTTATATTTTGTATATATATTTATTTTAATTTTATTTTATATTATATTGTAAGAAAGATTTAACCTATACCAAAGCTTATTTATAATCAATCAAAATTAAAAGAAATATATTATCTATATTTTATTATATCTTTTTATATATAAATTAAAAAGCATGATTATATCTAGAAATTTTATGTATGGAAGCAGGCAAGTTTTTTTTAATGTAACTGAAACTCCAACTTTCATGTATAAGGATGGTCACACTTGTTTGTAATATTGGGGATAATGGAGGGAATCATCTTGGGTAATCATGATAATAATGAAATTATTACTTCCAAATCTAAGAAGAAAACTGAGATACTATAATGAGGTGATCAATTCTAATCTTCTAAACGAACTAAATCTTTCTTCTTAATCTATTCTAATCTTCTAAACGAACTAAATCTTTCTTCTTAATCTCACGAGCTTTAGAGTGAAACTTGGACTTGGTCAATTCCTAAATAACCTTAGGATAAAAGACTTTAAAAATGAAAAACACTTTCTTTATATTATCCATTTACTTTAATTTTCCAAATATTTATTACACTTTCAACTTTTTTTACTTTTTAAATCCATGAAATTATAATAATTAAAAAATAACTTCACTCACTTTTTTAATTTAAATTATAAAAATAAAATATTCAAAACATTTCTATATTTTATCCTTACATTCTTAAAATCCAATAAACATATAAATAACCAATCTAATTTTACTGTTCAACTTTTTATCATCTACTTTTTTTTTAAATAAAAAAGAAAATTCCCTATTTCTATTATATTTTCAGGCAGTTTCCATTTAAACTTTTTTCTTTTAAATAATAAAAGACTTCACTACTTACCCACATTTCCAAACAAATGTCAATCTAGCTAACATACGATCAAGATAATAGCAAGGAAAGTGATATGCTTTCAACCCATCCCAATTTATTGCTACGAAATTTTGGAGCCGAATATAATTTATATAATTACAACTTAATCATATGTAAATCATGGTTGATTTATCTCGTTTCAACGGGGTCCAATTTATTACTACAACGTTTTGGACAAGAATGTAATTTATGTAGTTACACGTTCATATAAATCATATGGGAAGAAAGCTTTTGAAAATTTAATATGAGTGGACTCTTTTTCATAGAAGATGATTTTGTTGGTTTGTTTATTTAGTTTTAAATAATTTATTGTATTTTTAGAGAATCATAAAGAAATGATAAACATTACAGTGGTAGAATAAATTTAAAAGTATTTTATATTTTTTTCACATTAAAAATATGGTTATGAGGGGATATCTATTTGAATAATAAGTTAAACAATATGTAAAACAATAATTTTGTAAGTTTTGTTTTATTTTTAAGTTATTTGAATAATAAGTTAAACAATATGTAAAACAATAATTTTGTAAGTTTTGTTTTATTTTTAAGTTAAACAGTGTAAATATGTTAAATATGCTAAGTCTGAGCTAAATTATTAAGAAATAAAGGAAAATGTTAAGTTTAGTAAAATTGATATGTTTAATTAATATTGAAAATTTCATTCATTTAAAAATAGAAATATTAAGAATATTATTACATCTAAATTTCAGAAATTGTGGAACTGGTGCAACAAATAATTAGAAATAAAAGAATATTAAGATATTACAAGTTATCTATATAAATTAAATAATTAAAAAATATGAATATGCATCAATCCATAATATATATCAAAATATTTACCTCATGATATATCTGGCATTGTCAAGATTTTAAATAAATAAAAACAAAATTTAACTATCTTATAGCTTCTTTATTATTATTATTGTAAAGAATCAATATATGATATGAAAATATACACATTTAATAAAGAATTATAAAGCAACAATCATAAGAGTTCAATTTCATAAATAAAAACCAAACCTAACATATATTTATCGAAATGCAAATTTATCGAAATGACATTTTCTTAATTAAATTGAACATAAGCAACTTTGAATTAAATCTCAACTCTTTGTCTATAACAATTTCACCTAAATAAATTAAAATTAAAATTATGGAAAAAACAAATTCTCACGACTTTTATAAGAAAAAAAAAAAACATTGAAATATTCTTAAAACCTTATAAATTGAAATAATTTCTCATTTTTATTTATTGAAAATATTAAAATTGAAAATCACACTATTAAAATATCCTCCTTATACCCGCATTAATAATGAAATTCCAAAATTTTTAACTCAAACAATGGTGATCTAGTAATCCAAATAATCCCTTACCGTACCAAAAGTGTGATAAACCATATTCAGTCAAATTTAACGTAATGTAAGACGTTCACCATCAGCGTCAATATACACATAAATTTATAAAACAATTAAAAGAATTCAAAAATCATCAACGTATATTTATAATAATAATAATTTAGCAAATACTATTTTTATTTTAATTTTTAATTTTCTTTATGTATTTAAGACTTTAAAGCTTTTACAACTTTCATTTCTTTTGAATGTCACCTCACGTAGTCATCACATACGGGAGGTTAAGATAAACATTGGCCTGGTTAAGAAATTCAATAACTTATATTATATAATAAAAAATAATTTTACAATACTTAATTTTTTTTTTAATTCTTAAATTTTTATGTACTTAAGATTGAAATTTTCACTATTTCTTTTGATAGTCAACACGTAGTCATACTATGCGAGGTTTAAGCAAAATTGCCCTGCTTCTATTGTTTGTAATATTAATTTTTTACAATTTAATTTCTAATATATATAAATGATAATGTTTTGAATTTTTTAAAAACAAATTATGTAGGTAAACTTACGTTTTAATATTTAATTTTTCATTGTTAATGTTTTATTTTATATGTTCTTATGTCGGTCAAAAAAATATTTATTAAGTTTCCAAAAAATATATTTTTTATTCTAGATCATTTTTTTTTCTCAGCTTCATTTTGAATGGATTAGTTAGCTAGAAAACGCAAAAGATATTGCCAAGTTTTAAAAAAACTACATAAATAAAAAGTTCCAACATTCCAAAACACTGACAACACTAAGAAGCAATCTATGGATAGCATTTACGGAGGAGGATCAGCTACCTGACCAACACCATTGGTGAATGGGATGTCAAAGTCTTCATGAACATGGAAATCGATATGGGCCAAGTGAGCTTCAATTTTGTCTATCCGCTCGTTGCTTCTATGTTGGTTTCAATCAACTGAGGTGAGCCACTCCAATGTTTCCCATTGGTTGAACTGCAAAATATTAACGTACACAATGAGTTCATTGTGGTCTTCATACCTTTGCTCCCATAAAATGTTGAGGCCGACCACCATGTTCCACAACTAGTCAGCAATTGAAGTGAGTGAGGGCTCTTGCTCCACCTGCCTCGATGACTAGGCATGGATGTGGGAAACCTCACCCTCCTTGTCAAATTTATTGTCCCCTTCATGAGCTCTTTATCTCTCCAAGTCTTTGCGGTCACCACCCCTCCATGCTCGACCCTGTCAGCGTTTCATCCTAGCGATAGGCATGCCACACTAGATCTATTAGGATCCCAAGACACTAAAGCCACTCTTACTCCTCTAACCAACACAATACCACCACTAAGGATAGTCAACCACTCAAATCCCACAATGACCATGTCTACTACCAACCACAAACTGGCCACTAGGGAAAGAAAGTCCCTTGAATGGCTTGACACGGGACCCCCAAACACCACAAATTCTCCAAAAATAGAAATCAACAAATCCATCGACATGACTCATGGGGTCTAAATTGTCACCATCTTTTAGACAGTTAGAAATGACAAAACCATATATGAAAGAGCCACACACTGGACCACCTCTCCCAACACCCAAACTGAGCCAATGGCTCAAAAATAGTGGACTCTAGATGACCTAGTAACACAAAACAAGCCAGTACCAACATAGGAACAAATCCACGACTACAAAGCACTAACCAAAAGTAAAGGATGAAATGTAGTAAAAGCCCAAGTGAGAAGCGTTAGTTACCCCAATTCCAACCAGAATTCGAGACATAAGGTTGTAAATGAGCACCACACTTTGAATTGAAACAATAATAGGAGCTTTGGATGCAACACTTTGAATTGAAACAATAATAGGAGCTTTGGATGCAACAACCGTAGCCCATAGACAACCCAAAACCTCTTCCCTCAGATCCACACTATCCTACAAATCCCCCAGTCAAGATTCCCACTACACATCGAACACACTTCTCCATCGACGAGTGAACTCATACCACCCAACCAAGCTATAGGGCATGCACATGTAGTAGCCTTATGCATACTCTATCTCATTAAAACTATTTAACATTCCTTACATAACAAGCTAGCGGAAAATGACAAAGGTTTTCACCTTCTCCCTTATATAACAACCATGCCCCATGCCCCTTCTTGATGGTCCCTACACTCCCCTACCACATCTCTCGACCACTGCCAAAGCTCCCAACTCACATCATGCTTAGTAATATCACCTGTTGGGGACTATGTCCTGTACTATCCATTCACCCACCCCATTAGGGTCTTTGAAAAATATATTTATTTTAAACTAGAATTTTTTCTTCTTCTCTTTTTAAATGTCATAGGATTTAATAAAACGAGTATATTCATCATCACCCTTACATAAACATAGATTATATTAAATTATAACCTTAACCTTAATCTTGAGAATTAAATAATTTTTTTGTACTTATTAGAATTTTTAATTATTTTAACAAATCAGCTATTACTTTGGTAATACTAAAAAGAATAAACATGAAACAACATAAGCTTAAGCATAAAATAATAAATAAATTAATTAATTAAACTAAAATGGTAAAGATTAATTTTGTAAAAAATAAAATACAGAATTTCCCGTAATTATAGAAGGATATAATTTTATTACAATAATATAAAGGGATACTTTTACACGCAAATATCAATAAAACATATATGGACTCTGTGAGATGTATTAGTGACGTTTATAATTTAGATTTGGTAATAATATAAAGGGATACTTTTATATACAAATATCAATAAGAGATATATTGATTCTTTGAGATGTATTGGTCACATCTTCCTCTCTACTATGTTACTTTTGTTCATTGGAATAATAACTAGCCTAGATTCATATTAATTCTCAATCTATCAAGTGCCTAGAGGAATCAAGTCTCCTAGGTGCAAACCTCTTTTTTGAGTGAAAAACTTGAGGAACGGTGTGCACTTCGAGATATTTGATCCCTCTCAAAGCTTGATAGATCTAGAGTTAGCATGGATCTAGGTTCGTTTCTGTCGTGTGTAGCCAAGGAAAATCTATCGAACATATGATTAATTTTAACAATAATATGTATATACATATAATATTAATATAATCATTTTAAATATGGTAAATATGTCTGAGATTTATCTGGTAATTTTAATTATAAATTCTCTTACTTACATTAGTTTGTTGAGATGATAAATATTGTTAATAACTTTAATGATGGAAAATGATGAAATACAAATTTTGAATGCAAAGTTATCCATAAACTGTTGTAGATATTCCACTAGATAGTTTGCCACAACAAATATATTAATGTTATATAGAAACTCTAAAAATTCTATACTATTATAGTTTATTAAAATTTAGGATCTATGGATTTAACTCTAATTAGTGCATGTGTGCGAATGGAAATTATGCAAGAAAGTAGAGAACAAAAAAGTAAGCTCAGATGCACATAAGACACAATATATGCTCAATGCAAAATCCTTTCGGGAGAAAATCTAGCTGGAAGGTGAGGTGGCTCCGCTCTATTTCTCTGTTTGTAAATATGGTTGCATGTACAAATAAGTAATGGTCGTGGCCTATGGGCT